>JABASP010000043.1:0-108999 GCA_019776565.1 Sminthurinus signatus | reverse complement strand
ACGGAATCTGAAACAGTTCCAAGAGCTCATGTATAAAAAATTTAAATTATTTCCTTCATTTACTCCAATGCTATCAATTATCAATGTCTAATATCTAATATATCGTACACCGGTAAAGTATAATGTGAGATTGGATTGGAAATTCAACATGAAAATTTCAATAGACCAATCCAATGCAATGGAGAAAATCCTACAATTATTTCCTCCATATAAAATTTTCATGAGAGATGACAGGGAGGAAAAACAAAAGGGGTGGACTTTAAATAAAACGGCCGGGCCAAAGTCAAAGTCTACTATATAGAAAAAGAATATACTGTATATAGCTATTTGATTGGATGCAATGACTCTATAAAAATACCAACACTCCAAACTCCAGACTCCTTACACTTGAGACTTGAGACTAAGTGCATCGGTCGAGACTGGAGACGAAGATAAATAGCTTTGAAAAGCTGATGAACTGTGGGAATGTGCAGATTCTTGCCATGAAAAAAAAATCATATATCAGTGTCACCTTGTGTGGTACTTGGCATCAATGTGGGCTAAAATACCACTGTGAAAGTCCTCTTTCTCTACATTTCAACATTTTACATATGTTCATAAACTAGAATATAAAACATAAAACAAACCTACAGAAATCACAGATCGGCTAAAAGTCTGCAAAGAATAAAGATGAAAATACAAAAAGACTCGGAAACAGGAAAATACAAAATACAGGAAACGTAAAATGCTCCCAGCATCCTTTTGTTTCAATAGTTATCAATTATCAATGGTGAATAGAAGTAGATTCGAGAATAAGTACTAAAAAATATATCAGAAATAATGGAGATGACTTCATGGTCAAATTTTCTATTTCCGTTATAAATTATAAATACTTGTGAATAATTTCCCACACTATGTAAAATGTACAAAGTGCAATCCAAAAATATTACTGAACTCATTCAAGTATTTACGACTTGTAATATTTTGTACTCAAAGATCAAAATCAATAAGATTTCACACTCTTTAGAATTTAGTCCCCAGCTGTAGAAATACCTATGGTCTAGATTCTAGATTCCAGAAATAACAATATTATATATTATTGTAAAGTTTTGACTTTCTCTTTCAAAGCTTGTGATAATAAACGGTTGGGTCTACAATCTGCAACCTGCAATCAAATTCAATCTACAATCTACACTTGGAGTTGAATCAGAGGATCCTCATCATCAAAATTGAAAAGGAGAAGACTTGAAAGGCCTCAAAGACTTTACACTTTACACTATCCACACTCCTGTACCTACAACTTACAACTTACAGACACTCGTACAAATGTAATCCGGTTGAGTAATTACAAACTCATGAAAATTTACTTTGCTTCCTCCTCCGTGCTCGTCTTCTAACCAACAAGAATTTATTAGTCACGCAAACGAAACGGTAGTAGTTATGGAGCCACGGTCCGTCTGATTCAACTTAGGAGTGAGATAAAGTGTAACGTGTTGCACCGTATGGTGCCTATATAATCAGAAGTGACGACGTGCAAGTGAGCTCTCTAAAATCCACTAGAGTCTACCTTCTACCCTCTACTCTCTACACACCTTACTTAATCTAATATCTCTCTCTGCCTGGTGGTTTATATTGTGGAAAGGAGAGAGAAATCAAAATTTCATTAGTCTAACCAAATTTATGATATTTATGCACGAGGTTTCATCTAAAAGCTAGAATGTAAAATATACACACTACACAATGGGTGAATCCCACGTACAAATTATAATGCACAATGCCACACTTCCACACAATGACATTCTACTTTATACATCTATACACATTTACTCAAAAGTCATTTTTACACATCTGTGGTGTCTATTCTTCCAAAGGACCTGTTAATTCAATTAAACGGACGTTAAATACTCTCACAAAAGTCAGTCAAAGTTATAGTTGTAGATTCTAGTTTCTTCACCTTTATAATAAATTATTTTATAAAAAACAAAACCTTTTTTCTTTAAATTCCCTTAAACATTCATTAAAGGGTATGCTTATTAAAATTTACACTGGTTCTGAATTCAAGAGTTCTAGGCCAGGACTAAAAACTGAATTTTATTCAAGTAAAAACTTTGAGAGAATAAAAGTTATAAACATTCACTATTCTTGGATTTTGAAGAGAAAGTCTCAAACTTTTCAGTTGACTTTTAACCTGATTATTAGGCCATTATTTTTTAAGTTTTTAGTTCTTTTGAACAGCCCAAAGTGACATGCACAAAGTGAAACAAATCCAGCCCAAAGACAAATAAAACAGTTGTAAAGATTGTGGAATTCTTCAGAACAACTTTTACACGCAATTACTTGAAATTGTAGAAAATTAAGCCATTTGTAACTTGAACTCTATTCCAAGTTTTACACCGGATTTTATTATTCCCTATTTATTTATATTTGTATTAGTATTTGTATGTACAATTCATCTGGTTAAAGCATTTAGACCCACTTAAATAATCACGGTACATTTAGGGAGATTCTTCAAGTTGAAATCTTCAAGTTCAACGTCTATTCGAAGGAAAAGAGGAGAAAGATGGATGGAGACATAATATTAGCGTAAAAAACACTTGTACTAATAAACTAAAGATATAGGATATAGAAGGGCACCATTTAAATGATATGGCGCCAAATCCGACCAAATCCAAAACTGGAAAAGTAAGTTGACAATAAGACAGAAATAATGGAAACACTTGAACACTTGACTTATATCTGGTTCATTGGACATATTTCAATTCATTCAGTTCCGTCGTTTTCTTCATTTCCCCTTTTGTTCTTGTACAAATCCTGCCATTCTGCCATGTCTGAGCTATTCAATATTCAGAATCCAAAGCCATGCTCAAAGCTCAAGGACAAAAGTCAGTGAGAAAACCCAGAACAGAACAAAACAGAATGGAACGGAGAAATAAAAAAGAAGAGGAAAAAGATTTTGGGAGCTACAGCTGTAAACGGGTGGAAAATGAATGTGTGTGAATTGTGAATGTGCCGGGTCGAGAAAATTAAATCCAATCACATCTTGGAATTTTCCTTCACTTATTACGTTGGTTCTACATTGACACATACGCACATGCACATATATACTTTATACATATACCAAGAGAACCGTCTCAACCATTTTCAATTTCAAATGAATATTCATCCGACACGGAGACAGAAACAGAGAGAAAGTGAAAAAATAGGAAGAGACATGACATGACACCATTCTTTCTCTATACTTTCTTTTATCCTCTCCTAGTTTTGTTCTTTTTTTCAATTCACTTTCTCTTTCTCGCTTTCACTCCTCTCCTTTCACTTCTGCTTCCTCCTTTTCTTCTTCTTCTCCTCCATCCACTTTTACTTCAACTTCAACAAATGCCATGATTCACACTCTCGACATTTGGATTCAAATCCTCGAAACTACAGTACAATACCATACAACAGACCGTACATCGTACACCGTTCACGCACATTCACCCAACAATATTACTTTACATGAGATTATGCACACACATTACACACAGAATAGGGAAAGGCTGGGAAAGAGAAGCCTGTGGAAAATCTTCTTCCTCTAATTTTATATTCTACTTCCTTCCATGCAAATCTGGGCTCCTCATTCTCCCTCTACTGTACCTACAGGTTAAAACTCGGATGCTCTTCCGAGTCTTATTTTTCCGAGCCAAATCCTTTTCTTTTTCTGGTTCTTTGGCAAAAGAAGTTGAGAATGCATACATATTTTTACATGTATAACTTTGAGTTGAGATTTCAAATCCACATACATCCATACATCCATACATATGCATTTGCACTTATTACAAAGTGCATACAAAGGAAAGGAAATGGAATCGGAAGAAGAAGAAATAGAAGAAAGGGGGAAAAGAAGGAACAGGATCTGTTGAACGATTTTTCATCCTCAATTTCATGGTTTATTGCACTTGAACCCTTTTCTAGACTCTAGACATTTGCTTTTTCTTTAGATATTTCTATTTGTACTGAGCGGCGCTGCACATCCAGCATACAGCGTACACGATACATACTTTGAGAAGTTGGCCTGACTCCCTCTTTATCATTTACCCTGTTTGAGCTACATACTATATTATGTGCATATGAAATAAACTCATCTTCTATTTTCGTTTCTATTCAAATTTATTTCTATTTATATTATTTCCACTAACTATATCTATACATATAAGTACAGACTATAGATCATGAAAAATGATAAAGAGGAAAACAAGAAGCGAGATAGTGTACAAAGTACTTTCTCCACAGTACAGAACAAAATGCAATTGCAAAAAAATCGCCATGTGTTTTTTGAGCATTTTTTTTGTAAACGTAACATTGTTTTTCTTCCCCCGGAAAATCCCTCGTCCATTACCAGATCTAAAAACATTACTTCCTATGACATTCTTTACCAGCCTAAACTAGGACAGTGTAGAAAATAGGACAAAAAGTATACTACAAATAAAATATACATTAAAGACTCTGGAACTCTGGACTCTGAAAAAATTCTTCAGTGGACAAAAAAGTAAAAGAAAGTATCAGAGAAAAAAAAGAGAAGAGTGAAGAAAGATGAACTTCTGACCTTTTTTCCATTTGACATTTGTTATTTTACTGTGGCTCTTTTAGTTTATCACTCTTTCGTAGGACTATTAAATTCTAATTGTCTTCAATTAAAAGGATGGAGGACAAGAAAGTCTCATTTATGAAGGAGTATAAACCTTGAATTGGAAGAAGGCGAATGTTTATACTATTCTGACCCTGTCTTGCACTTTCCTCATTTCTTTCTTTCTTTCCTTCTTTCAAGTTTCCAGTCCATCAAGTATTGAAGTGGACAAACAATAAAAAGTAAAACACAATGCACAATGAGTGCAGAGTGCAACTTTGGAGGAAACTTTCATTTTCTTATAGTTTACTGTTTTTTACACGACTGTCAGAGTAAAGAACCAAAACTACACATTATACATATGTATTTGTATGTATGACCCATAAAGCATCAAATGAAAGGTAGCAGCAGTGATGGGGATTGATAAAAACTTTTACATTTTACAACTGATGCTTTTTTGTCACAGCATACGATATATTATATTAGGATGAACTATAAACTGTAAACTGTAAACAGGTCGTACAGGAGACATCAAATTACTATATCGTCTTACTCAAAGTACTTACTTATTTTCCCATATCATTCTCCTCTTTCTCAAGTCTATAGTCTCAAGTCTCAAAGTGCTAAGGAAAACTTTAGATGCGGAATGCAGCTCTTGAACCGAATTCAAAATCCAAACCGGATTTCCACTGTTGTCTCTTTCAACTAGAGAAATTTGGAGAAAGCACAGCGCACAGTTTGGATTTGGAGAAGAGAGAAACATGAAAGAACTATCGTCTAGCCGTACGTATTTAAAGGCTAGTTGACAACCACGAAAGCAACAGAAACAGAGCTTTCTCGTAACAGAATATGAAGTCTTCATACGGTTGTCTCGACCAAGAACCAAGACATATCACTTGTTTACAGTATACAGTATGAAGTATACATACCACGTGGACGCACCATCAGCGTAAACAACACAGCAACAATGTATTAGCAATGTGTTAAAAGTAGTGTGTAAGTCCGAGGAAAAGTACAGCATGAGTAAGTAAGTGGTAAGTGTTTGCCAATATTTGAAACAGCACGGATCTTTTTGGAGCAAGTTTTTTTCAAGTTTTCTCTCTACAACTTTCTTCTACGTTCTACGTACAACGTAGAACATGCTTTTTCCTTACACATTCCATTACCAACACACAAACATGGGTGTATATTTATAAACAGACTTACTTTGAACAATGTCATGGGTCATGTATATTGTATGTGTAGTGTTATGCTGTGGAATAATCTCTGTCCTTTGAGTCACTGCTCCTTTGTAAATTCTGTGATTCTCTCTGTGTTTTTTACACTAGCTTACAGTTCACAACAGTGCTGTACAATCCGCAATCCGGCATCCGACATCCGACACCAAACTTTTTTGTACACCACCACAGTTTATTCTATCACATTTAAAAATCAAATCTAGTGGTACAGCTGCTACCACTTTCTTTTTGATACTCCATGCTGCATGCTGGATGCTGGACTTGTAATGCTGTATTATTATGATACTCCTGCTAACTGCTGCCGTATTTCCCATTTCGTGTTTGGTATTTCAGGTTGCGTACTGCCGAGAGAGACAGACACTACTAGCCACTTTTTAAATTTAAACCAGCGTGTAATGTGTAATGTGTATACGAGCAAAAAAGAAGAAGAAGTACTCTGTAGGTTGTAAAAAATAGTCTGGTATGTACATTACACATTGTACAAGGATAAGGGAGCCAATGATAAGATATGAGACAGGAGCGTTCTCAAATTTCCGTTGGATTTCATCAAAGAATTTATATTATTTTATCTCACCACAAGAGGCATGTTCAATGTTCAATTTTCAATGTTCAGCGTTCAGTTTTATGTGCTTTACGTTTTTGTGTGAGGAATTTTTACTCTCTCTAGAAATCTCATGTTTCGAAAAGATTTCAAAGGAAACCAGACTTTTTTGAACTTGGCTTTTCGGTTTTGTACGAAATGTAATATCTAATTTCAACGAGCAATAACCAACTAAAATGAATACGCTATGTTTTCATTTTCCACATACAATTTTATTTTTCCATCCTCCGCTTCTTCTTTTGAAATTAATACTGAGGAAAAAAACAGCCATCTCAAGTCGATAAAATCAAAAAGTCCGCATTTTACAGTATTCTAATTACTAACTGCGTAATATGAAAATACGAGGAAAAATGGTTCATCAGGATCCATATTCCATTTTCTAAATTATGATGTATGTCTTGGAGCTATTGACAACAGACTAACTAATTTTAAAACGATGGCGAGATGTACTTACAGTTTTGATGTAGGATAAATAATAAAACTTACTTAAATAACTCGCTCATTTTTTATGATCTACGACCAATGACCAACGACCAATAAAGCACTTACAACTTGTTTTCCTGTACTAAATTCTAATTTCACCACAACACACAAGGAAGTGGTAATTTGTACTTTGTAATCATCTTTTTTTTAAACAAACGTGCAAAAGGTAAAAAGTATACTGTACACTGTAAATTATAGATTGCAGATATCTTTAAAAAATATGACTGAAAAATGTAGTGTAAATTTTCATCAAAGATAAATATCCATCTCTTCAAATTCTCTACTTATTTTCATCAAGGGTGTTGGAAGGAGGAGAAAAAAAACTACCCACTAATTTTATTACCATCCGAAGAAGAAAAGTAGATAGTGTGGGGTTAATTGGATGAATGGAGAGGAATTCATTGATGCTGAATAAACTGAAGGTGGATGAGGGGAAAAAGATAGGTGAAGGAGTATTTTAAAAAGTGAAAGGGAGGAAAACTGGGCAGACAGATTTATTGTAAAAACTTTAGTAGTCCATTATTATTTAAGGGAGAAATGATAATGGGTGGTCGTCATCATGTAGGCGGAGGAAAAACACACATCCGTTGCTCTCCAGTCTGAACTCTACACTCTACATTCTGCACATCATATGGACAAGTACATATAAATGAAGGAATAAACTAATGGAACCCTGCTGAATAGTGTAATTTGGCAGCGATCACCTATTTTACTCTCATACCACAGGAAAATGAAATGCGAGGACCTAGAAGTGGATGGGCCAGCCTCAAAGTGAGAAGTGAGAAAGAGATGAAGAGCGTGAGCGGTGGATACTGAATAGTGGATGGTGAATGGTAAGCGACTAAGGTTATGGTCTTCTTCTTGTTAGCTTTTAACTCATGGATCATGGATAATGTGTGATGCATGTTTTGCATGTTTTAATAGTACACAGTACTACTTACACTATCCCACAATCCAAATCCACGTCTAGCATCTATCCATCTGTGGATTTATATAATATATTTATTCATGTATCTAGTATCTACAATCTACAGAACAAACCACAGGACAGAACAGAATATTTTGGGGGCACCATCATCATCCCATCGGAGGAGCCGCTAGTCTAAAGACAAATAGCTTCAGGATTTCTCTTGATTTTATTTCCAAATCATGTAAATGTCTGTATATAGGCAAGTTCCCCCACTGGGACAGAGGTCTGCCAGAGGTTCTTCTTTTCTCTTCTTTGTACTCACTCATGTTTCACCAAACATTGTTTACCACGACTTATTATTAGTTTATCCAACACATATGTAGATATATGTACAATGTACAAATACATATACTCATGTAAGCATGTTTGCTTTGGATTGGAAATAATATACATTACAACTTTCCCTCAAACTCTTGTACGTCGTACATCGTACATCGTATTTTGTATTTTGTATTGTAGAGTACACTTTGTTTTAATACAATTTCCCAAACTTGTGCTATTTGATGGATGATGGAAGAATACTAGAACAAGAAGGAAAAGGGTACAGCTTTGAAAAAACATGCACAATGTACACCACAGTCATTTATTTATTTATTGCCAACTTTTTTTCTCCTTGTTCTCTCCTCCTCCTTTCTGTTTTCTCTTCATGTACTTTCAATATCCTACGTTCTACACAGAACATATGCAGACTGTACGGTGTACAGAGTATAATTTCCTATAAGCTGATATAATTTCTTCAACAATACTTGAGAACATATTATGCATCCTCTCTTTCTACCTTAAACTCAACTTTCTCTGTGAGCTTTCATAGATTTCCCATTTAAAACGGAACAAACATGTATAATGTCTATAGTTCTGCAAATTTGCAGTGTGTCCAAAGTCCATAGTCCACAGCTTCAATTCTTGAACATACACTAATACTACAAATGCTAACAAGAACACAGCCAACAACCAGCAACCAACAGACAGCGTACACATGGGATTTTCCATTCATTCCATTCAAAAAGTGTGCAGTCATCCAAAAAGATAGCACACGGAACGTTTATTCCGAATTCTGCATTCTGTTCCTCCTCCCATTTCCCATCTTCAGTCTCTACTCTCAATTTCCTCATCTGCAATAACTTTCCAATCTCACTTCCCATTTTTTCCAGATTCCCAAAAGGATTCCTTCGTATTTGAATTCGTACTCTCGTAACCGTATTTTGTATTTGTATTGTCAACGCACTGGTTTTTATGTTCATTGTTCATGTTTCTGCACTCGACGAGGAATGCTGTTGTCATGTGGAAGAAATGATATTTAGATATCATAAATTTCAGATGACCCAGTTACAAGACAGACTCATAATTATCTAATCGTAAGTGATAGTGCACTATTACTATAAGTATTGTCATGTGCAAGTGAGAGGATTCCCCAACTTTTCACCAGACTCTACTGTATAATGTCTATTGTCCACTATCTAATAATATTTTCCATTTCAAAAATTGCCTGCCCCTGGATATGAAAATATCTATAATAATTGAGAAAACACGTCATTGTCTCTCTACGTTTACTGTTACTTGTAAAAGTTGTACAAATTGTACATTGAAAATTGAAACAGGAAAAAAACATGTAGAATGTTTTGCAAAAACTAAACATGAAAGCTGTAACTGATCATGTAGAATGTGATTATTACAGTATTTTTCAAGTAGTATGATTTTCGACTATTAGGATATTTAGGGATTGGAAATGGAAAATTTGCAGTTGTTGCTCTTCTCTTTCCAGTTTTTGCTATTTTTTTCTCATACATCAGCTCGTACAAGGGAAAAACAAAACAAAACTCAGAACTGGAGACTGTGGAGAGAAAGGCGGAAGAAAAAAATAGAAAAATACATCCTAGTTTTTCATTTGTACATTACACCAAGTACAAAAACAGCAAGAGCAAAACCAAAACAAAAACAGAACCCATACACTTTGTAAATACACATACAAGATAAAAGATGTGAAAGATTCAACTCTTTTTTGAACAAGAAGAAAAAGTACTGTTACTGAATACATCCATCCCAATCCAGATCCAAATCCAAATCCGAACCAGAATCCACATCCACTTTAGTATTATATATGTGAACTAACAAACATTTCAAACTATTTCACTCTGTTTCCTTGTGTTTGTCTTGTTGTTGTTGTTGTTGCTGTTTCAGGCATTGATTATTGCCATAGAATAGAAAATAGAGAAAAGAAGAAAGAATACAAAACACAAGTATGTATAATGTATATATACATACGAAACACTTAAAGCCAAGTCCGTTCACAGTGCAGAGTGCATAGCTTTGTGTTCCTAGAACAGATAACAGATGCTCTATGCCTTTCACCCTGTCAGCCTCGGCCTTTCTGTCTTTATCTGTAAACACTTGCCAGTTACTTGAATTCAGGGTTCACCTTCAGTCAGCATCAACTTTCTCTTTCTCTTCCTCTTCCTCCCACTCCGTTTCTTCTCTTTCTTTTCTCTTTATCCTTCCGTTCTTCATTCTTGAGTAAGCTTAAAGTCGATCTAATGGATTCAGCACTTTGATAGGTAGACAGTAGACAGTAGGCATTCTGTGAAACGTCCCTATTCACTAGATACTATGTAGACACACATGTGTATGGTACATGTATTCACATAGATATATAAAAGGTTCAAAGGCTATCATAACTTTATCCTTTTTTCCATCCTATGAAAATCCAATGTTTCTTTCGTACAGTTTTGTAATCAAAAGTTCCTTTTCTTCAAGTCAGCAAAGATTAGACGAGAGACGAGAGGATGTATATAATAATAATAATAATGATAAAAATTGACGACGGAAAACCCTGTTTCCTGAATAAATACAAAAAAAAACTAGAAACGGGAGCTAGAAAAATGAGAAGACATAAATGCATTTCTCTTGAGGAAAATCAAACCATTTTTGAATGTATAATGTATATTATGTCAATACTAAAATACTATAGTATGGCTTCTTCACTGAACTGATCACTGATACAAGATTTCAACTTTCTACAAAATATCATTGATTTTTTAATCATGAAAAAAATGAGTAAAGGAGCCTGATAGAAAAATTCAAAGTATTCTATTTGTTTTTCTATCTTCAAAAAAGAAAGAAACTATAATACCGCAAGGCTCAAGGCTAAAATTCTTACACTATGAACTATGAATAAAAATATATCTTCCAAGAAAGGTTACATGGACCTGTAAAAAATACAGATATTTGTATTTGTATGTGCCATGTGTTTACAAGAAAAGTCTCGTATAGGTCATGTACGCGTAATATATAATAAAATGTATACCATTGAAACCCATTTTTATTCAAAGGCTCCACAGTGGAGCCTCCATTTGTATACCACTGTCAGTCTATGGAGGTTTAAATGTTGAACACCAACACGCACAATCATACAATTCAAGATATGAGAAACGCGTAACGAGTAGTTGTGAAAAATATGCCGTATAGAAAAGTGAAAGTACAATAGTATAATATTGAATAGAGAGTTGAGCACTTACATTCGTCAAGATCCTTTGCTGTCACTGTCAGTACTGTGTGTTGAATATCTTCGTTTTCGTCAACTTCGGCTTCGTACAAGGCCTTGTCAAAATATGGTGGATTATCATTCTACAAGAAAATAAATAGAATAAAATTTGAGCCTTTTCAACTTATTTTGATTCGCAGTTCAAAAATTAATGGTGCACATGAAACTTAATAATATTTTACAAAATTTAAACAATTATTATTATTATTGTTGTAGATAGAATAATATTATATTTATTATTTATTGTAATAATAATTATTATTATTCTTACCTTGTCAGCAATTCCAATTCGGATAAATTTAGTCACTGTAACAAAACAATAATATTAAAAAATTAGACATAATCAATTTTCGTTTGTATAAATACAAAATGCAATAAGACTTTAGATGTACAAAGACATAACTTTCGAGCCAATTCATGAGAGAAAAAGACACATTTTCCGAGTTTTTTTTTACAAATTCTATTGTCACTTTGTGTTATTTTGTGTACTTCAAATCTACAATGTATGTTATTCCCAAGGGAGAAGAAAAGTTGAGTTTCTAAAAAAAAGTAGCAACTTAGAAAAGTAACGAGGTCAAAATTCAGGTTTGGACTCTTGTTTTTCTTCTTTTTTTCTTAGCCTTTACAATAACTTTACACAAGGCTATGAAACGGATCACTTTACACAACATTTTAGATTTCAAATTTCTCAATCAAAACTCAAAATCCGTAGATTTTTAGCAATCATGAGGATTACAACAAGAGCTTGAGATTATTACTGACTTTTGTAATGTTCCATGTGCAAGTACTCTCAGATTTTATTAGATTGTATACTGTATACTTTTCCGTGCTCACATTTTAAAGCTTATCTCTTTATTCGTTACACTCTCGAGTCTCATCGACATAACTATCCCTACTTCACTTTTGTGTACATAGATCCATAAAGTGTGTTTCAAAAGCTTTTAGGAAAATTAAAGTCCACTGTTATCAAATCCATAAGATTGGTCTAAACTCTAAACGATCATTTTCTACAAGTATAACGGCATGTTCAATGCTGTAGGAAATTGCACATTGTACAGAGAAAGAGAGAGTGTGTGACTAAAATTTGTTCAAGATTCGTGATATTAGTGATCAGAGCCCAACGGCAAAAAAGAAAAGGGGGATGATAGAATGACACGTAATAAAATCAGTCCTCGTATATTTTGTAGTTGCGCGGACATTATTTTATTCTATTTCATTTCCCTTGCCATCACACAACTTTGGGAATTAGAGACATCTCATACAATTACATATAAACACACATGCAGCTTTAACTAGGGCTTATTTACATACAGAGTTTTAATAATATGCATGTCCAAGTCCAACAGTCAAATGACTTCGAATTTCGAAACTGATGAGCATCTTCTTTCTCATACAAACAAAACTTTCACTTTTACCCTAAGTCTTTTTCTAGTCCTCCACGGTCCACTATACTTGTACACTTTACGGAATACGCAATACGTAAAAACATTTCCAGGCTGATTTATTTGGCCTATTGATGTATGTTAATTAAATGGCTATGGTGAAAATCCTAGAAGTATACCCGAGCTTTTAGCTTTTGAATAGGATTAAAATCATCATGATCTGAAACACTTTCTTTATTTTTAACTCCGACATTTACTAGATACTACATAGTTAGATAGAAAAATAGATGGCAGGCACAGAGAGAAAAAAATTAAATATTCTGTCCATGAAATTCTGTTGTAGTCATTTTCGAAGAGTATTCAAAAAGGAATAAAATGACAAAACTTGCATATTGTATCTTGTATCTTTCATAAAAAATATAAAGATATCTTATAAAAAGTACGTTGGACGGGACATGTCTAATCATTAGGAAATATCAGTACAAAGAAAGAGACATAAAATGAAAAGTCTAAAAAAAAACCAGAGAGAGAGAGAGAAAAAAAAGAAGTCTGTTTTACAACTTTATCCTTTAGTAAACAAAAACTTTAGAACAAAAACAAAACTTTTGTAGTAAATATCAAATTGAATTTTTTCCCTTCTTCTTTTTATGCACATGTGATGAGATGACAAAACTACAAACTACATAATATGTAGAATGTAGATGTAGATTGTACAAGATGTGTAAAATCAAGTATGTGTGTATTTTTTGTCTCTTCTATTTTTGGTACAGAGTTAAAATGGTCATGTGGATAAAAAAAATTAGTACATATTTATCTCTGTATCTTTCTCCAGTCCGTCGTTAACTTGAAGAAAGAACAAAGTATTCCTATGTAAATCTACAGTATAGATATAAAATGTAAGATGAGAGATTTTGTAAAGTTGAGAGGCTGGAACTGGAAAAGTTTTGAAGTTTGTAGAATATATAATATACTTTACAGTAGTCATCTAGATTTCCTCCATAGATACATATTCTACATATGTACAATTTATATGAGTAAAATAAGAACAATTTAAAAACTTTTCTTCCTCTGTATATGACAAAGACATTCAAAAACTTTCAACTCATTATCAGAGAGAGACATAGATGATATCACAACCCAAGACACAACGCACAAAACAAGTACAAAAAATACATATGCAAGTACTACATCACAGATTTCTTTGTAGTTCGATGGTTGAACAATATCTGTATACTGCTTTAGACCAAGATGCTACACAAGCTCAATGTGAAAAATAACATGGAATAACATTGAAAAATCAGGTGGAAAAGTTGTACTTGTATTTGTACTTTCAATATTTTGATGTGAATGGTGCTTTTGATTTTTGTTCTGAGGTTCTTGTACTTCCGCTTTCAAAATGAAAGCAGATCTTCCAAAAAAAAATTGCACAATAAATACGGATTGGGATTTGCATTTTGCATCTTCAACTTTTACAGCAGATTTCATTGAGTTTTAATTCTCAACTCACAATACCTTTTAAAATGTTTCAGAATCTGGGGAAAAAAGGGAAACTTGAGACTTTCGCCATGAGAATAGAGATTAAGACATGTACAAAATGTGCAATGTACAATGCAGATTCAAATGTTCTCCTCTCTTTTCCCTTTTATTTCCCATTTCAAGTTGAAGCTGTTCAAATTCGTGCATGAATACATGTATTATGGAATGAGCAATGAGCATTCAATAGGAAAAATCAAGGATTACGAAATATTTAAGCCTAAAGAAAAAATAAAAGTGAGACGTATACTTCAAAACTCATGAGCATGAAACTCGGAACGTACCATATGTAGAAAAAAAATAACAGTCAACTGCACCTGTTCCACTTCACATGTGGTTTTGCAGATTAATAACAGATTTTCACAACACTAAAGTTTTCAAAATGTACAAACACAAATGTACACAGCAAACAAGACGCAGTAGCACACACAATCTGTTTCTTGTTTGTTTACTTTATGCACAATAATTCACTTTCACTCGTGGAATTTCAGATTTTCCCACAGAATCAATAACTTTAACTGTAGTTTTTTATGGTTATGGGAGATGAGATTTTTTACTTTCAAAACTAGCTTCGTAATTTAATTACAAAATACAACTTTTTGATTTTTTTTGTTTTCTTTTTATTAAATTTGTAACAATGTAACAAACGCCGCACTTGAGTTTTTGGAAAAGTATGAAAATTTGTTGTGTAAAAAGTAAAAATGTATCACCACACTAATTCTTTGTAGGAATTATTACAAAACACGTGAATATTTTATACTTGATATTTGAGTATCAAAGATCTAAAAGAGTTGACATTGACACTGGCGAAAATACAAATACAAAGATCATTGAGGTGACTGGAGAATAGACAATAGAATGGACAAGCCAATCATTTTTCTGTTGACCGATTCTGAATGAAAAAACCCAGAAAACCAGACCAACCAGGACAAAAAAAATCCTTGCTCTTTGTTGTACTGAAAGCTGCACGATACACACATCCACACACACCAAACACTGAGAACTGAGCACTGAGAAGACAGTTCAGTAGCTTAGCAGTAAATGCTTACTCAAGACTCAAGACTCAAGAAGAAGAGGATTCTCTATTCTCTATCCTTAACTTTCACTCTCAACTCTCTCCACTTTCTCCTCACATCCCACATCCAGACATCCAAACATGCTACCCAGGCATTTTCAGCTTGAGTTTGGTTCTTGCGCCGTACTTGGTACTTTTTACATCTCTGATTTTGATGCAGGAGACTCAGACTGAAACTCAGACACAGACGGAGTGTGGTTATCACTCCCGCTTCGTTTCTTTTAGCCTTTTGCCCCGTACATTATGGAATATATTGGACGCATTTCTGTCTTTCTGTCTACATTCTGTCGGTCTGTTCAGTGAGCCAACCAACCAAGCAACTTAGTCTGAGTTTGGTTGTCCTGTCTATCCAACCTGACATGGAGAAACAAAGAGAAAAGGAGAGGAAACGGGAGAGAGAGAGAGAAAGTGTAAAACCGAAAACTGAATTGAAGTCATCCTTAGCCACATCACACTCTGCCTTCCTCCAAAAATTTCCTCCTTTCCTTTATTGGCTTGGGGAGAAAGGGAGAAAGAATGAGAAATTGTATGTGTCTTTGAAAAGACAAAGATTCTACGATTCCCTCCACTGTATCATGTATTATGTAACATGAACAATGAACATTGTACAAAGTACAGAGTGACTGCAACACTGAACACTAAACACTTAACACGGTGTATTGTATTGTATATTGTACATTGTTCATTCACAGTGCAATTCCAAAAAGCCACATTGAGCAATATTGCACATTGTACATTGTCTTTCCCATCCCACTTTATGAATCCTAATGAACGACTTGGACTTGGAAAATAGAAAATGTAGAAAATATACATAAGGAGACAGCCAAAAAGAGCGACACTGAGAGCATATAAATTGCAGGGTTTTGGAATCTGGATGAATCTTTTGTATTATTTCAACAAAGTTACATTAACTCTCTAACGCCATAAGTGAGAATAAGCTGAAACTGGAAACATGTCTATGGAGCTAAACGAACATTCATTCATTCATTAAAGACATTGTGAATCTATCTGTATACAGAATACATGGATTTCTCCTTCACACCCTTCTACATCTACATTCTATATAAGTATTTTGCAAGACAATTTAGAGAAAGCATCAAGAACATGAATAAGAAGAAGACTTGTTTCAACTTTTACCCCTTAGTCTTTAGTTTCTTAAATCTTAGATATCCTGTAGATCTCCGTACTTCTCTCTGTACTCCACATACTTTATACTTTCTCTTTAACCTCTTTACACATGGCATGATAATAAGTAATATACCATTGTTCAAAATCTCTCTGGACTCTGGACTCTAGACTCAAGACATATGTTATTTACCAAAGTGAAAATATACTGTGGGAATTACATTATTATTACCTAATTCGTCTTTTTCCTTGTGGATGTCGTGTGCATAGTACATATTCAGAATTTTCTTATCAAATTATAACTCTTTATGGCTTTCTCCATCCGGAGCTCGAGATACATAAAACAATGATTTCCCACTTCATTTAACTTGCCAACTCATTACAAGCGAGACACAGGAGACTTTAGCAGTACAGTATAGAATATAGGGTACAAAGTATAGGCATGTTAAGTTAGCTGTACAATTAGGTTACTAGGAAAACCAAAAGTCACACTCAACTTTTTAACTAAAGCTGAACCATCAAAGTATTCGTATTCGTTTTTTGACCTGAAAGAAAACTCTTCCTCAATCTCCATGAATATTACTTGCACTTTTTTATGTTTCTCATTATCATCATCATCAAAACAATAATTTTGAGGAACTAGAAAAGATTTAGAAGGTTACTTAAAGCATTAAAAAAGATACTTGAAAATTACTTTAACATGCAATTTTTAGGTTTTCTACATGTAATATTGTTAATCTCGTCTAAAACCTGAAACCGGAGAAGAGTAATGAAAGATGACACACCCCTTTAAACTGATTGTATAAGATTTATAATTCATACACGGGCTGTTTAAATCATGCAAAACCTGCATAACATAAATTCTACACGCAATGGTAATCTAATGGTTTTTAATGGTACTCTGGTTTTTCTGGAAAATGCCTTTAATATTTAATAGTAATTGAAAGGGTTACTTTCATTTTTCTGTAAACTTCTTTTTTTTTCGAGGAATCCCAGTAATTTATGACGATTCTTTACAGGATATCTAAATTTTATCTGTTTACAGACAAGTAGATTATTTTTTGTTCTTAAAATAGGAGCTTCAAGAATCATAACTATCATTGTAGATAAAACATAAACTAATAATAATATGGGATTTTCGTGTGAAATTTACGATTCCAGTGTACTTAATTTTCAACCCCCTTTCCCACATTATTATTATTAGTGGTCATGGTGGTTGGGTAAAAGATAAACGAGGATATTCGAATACCTACAGTAGTAACGAGAGAGGAGGAAAATGTCTTTGAATTTTGGATCCATGTACAATGAATACTGACTGACCAACTTGTGACTTGAGCTTAGTTGAGCCCTACCATGAACTTCCTGTCTCTCCTAATGGGCGTATGATGAGACGCTCAATGTAGGAATAATGAAGATGATGAGGATGACGAGGAAGAGATAGAAAGGACATTGACAAAGAGAGTGAAATATCTATATGTACATTGTACATGTAGCTAGGAATGCTTGTGGGACATCGTCAGAATATGTGGTTGATTAATTTTCTCCTTGGAGTAGAATGTAGAATTCCCTTATAAATGTACCCTGTACAATGTACAATCACACAGCATAGTCCTTTTGTACTTTGCACAGTTGTCAATGATGGCTAAAACCAAACCGTATACCAAAACCAAAACCAGTCTTAGCTCTATCAGCTATCAGCTCTCCGCTCATCCTTTGACTTTTGAAGGTATTTATTTCTGGGAAGAGGAGACAGGAGATGGAGGAAGTTCTGTGGAAGGAGAAATGATATTCATACTTCATAGCCATTTACTTCATACTTGATGCTTTAGCCGTACTTTCCCCTTTCTTCATGCTCCATCCTCAATACTCAATACTTTCCCTTTCATGTAACACGCTTTCATGTATTATACATTATACATACGTATAAAGTATAAACGTAATTATGCTCAACGTGAGTGTGCAGATTGTAGATATGTACATTCAGGTCGTTTTCCTTATCAAGAAACCATAATATACATGCACAGTTATTACATCGAGCTTGAGTAGATTTTCAGAGTCAAGTCGTTGTCATAATCATCAACGTCCGTAACGACGTCTTCCAACTTCTTCCAACTCTAGTCTATTCCAATATGATGAGCATAGTTTTTCTTCATCTCCGGGATGGAGGTTGTACAAAGGAAATAGGAATAGGAATATGCGTACGAATTTATCCATTCACCTCTCTCTTTAGTTTTGGCTCTAGTTTTCTTTCTCTTTCTTCTTCTTCTTCTTTTTCCTTTTCTCTTTAATATCTCGACTAAATTGACTGGGTCGTCGAGAATCGAAAACACAAACACAAACAGAGCCGAGTGCCTATAGTAGCTACACAATGTGTAGCTACTAGTACGTTGTATTCACAATGTCCACATTATCTAGTATCTAGTATCTGCATTCTGATTTCTGATTACAGTATACAACAGCAGAATAACTTTCCTGCCTCCTTTTTGCTTCCCCGATTCCCCGTAAAATATCTTCATGAATACATATAACACACACTCTGTTTTTTTTTCATGAACTCAGCAAAAAAACTTAAATAAAAAACAAGGAACTTTACGTAAAAGCATCAACAACTAACAACTAGCTACTAGCTTGTCATTGATTACAAAGTACCAAGTACCAAAAATACCACATACCGAGCAGTGAGTATCATACACTATGAATTTCAAAGTAACTTGAGCGGGGAAAGCAAAATCTTGAATAGGCAAAAAAATATAATATAATCTCATACCATTTGTTCTCATGCTCTGCCGTTAAAAGTCTTCTTGCTAAAGTTATACAGTATACAGTCAAATAGCTGTGTACAATGCACAATGTGCGCAGTGTATAAATATTGTATATTTGTGAGTACTGGGTGTTGAGTTGGGAAGTGAGAGATGATGGTTAATGTAATACACACCATGTATTTGATATTTGACTTGACTCTCGCTATCTGAAAGTCATTAGTGAGGCGACTGATTGTGAGTCTAAAATCTAACGCTGAATAATATCATCATCATTTCAAAGATGAGAGTGCGGAAACCAAACTGTTTCCACAATTCAAAATAGATACTCAAAGGATAAAGGATCTATCGTACAGATATATATTATATTGTACTTATGTATAGACCGCAGATGTACAATGTACACTGAATATAGACAACATTTTGACTTTGGTCTCCAAGTTATTCCATTCTATATTTTGTATTTTGTAATATATTAATAACTGAACTCTTTAAACCCGAGTTTTAAACTACAACACGAGAAATCAACATCACTAGTGAATGATTTGATACTCCAATTTCGAATCTCGAATCTTCTATCTGAGTTTGATTCTGCCAATTTTCAAGTGCTGAGTCCTGATTCTAGATTTCTGATGCCCTTTGAAATTAATGATAAATAATGAGAAGAGTAGGCCAGAGAATGCGAATCCCTCAGCACACTATAATTATCGTCTATAGAGAGTATAGAGTCAAAGAGAGCACATCATTTCAATACTCCAATTACAAACTATAATTTGACGTATAATTCATTGACAGTGATATCTCAAATCTTTCAAATATTATGCAATATATAAAGATAAATACACTGAAAGAAAAGCTATTTGTATCTGTATCAATATTTTGTACTCTGCGAAGAGTGAATGATATTTTCCACTGATCTTGAATGAGAAAATTAACCAAATTTTCGGTGGTTTTCTTCCTAAATTGATGAATATCTAGTACTGATGTACATTATATTTTATTTATATGATACATTTTAGCACAACTTTATAAAACATTTTTAAGCTCTCCGTAGATAACAAAAACTCTCCTTTGAGATTCAACATTTATTTTTGGAATGATATCAGTGAAAGTAAAAACAAATCAAATTCAAATAATAAGTATTATTATAATAAACAAACCAAAATACTCATTGCTCATTACTATTGTGTGCAACCAGAGAATGTTTTTGTATACAAAGATATTGTATGAGACTCCGGATTGTTTTTTTACCCTCATATTATAAATCATCATAATATTTTATCTATAATCCATATGGATTTCAAAAGTCTGAGAGTACCAGAGACTTTCTCGCATTCCTATCAAAATGCTTTATAATTTAATGAGCTACAAGTATTATTGAATTAAGATGACCAAGATTTAGTCAACTAAATCCAATTTGTTTCCGACTTTAAATGCATGAAAGTTATGCCTTTGGTGAAAAAATGAACAAGAAACAATAACATGAATTTGTTTTCTTACCAGTATTAGGTTGTCCATTGCTGTTAGGTCGGGCGGATGGTGCGCTATCTCTTGCTTCAATAGCCAAAGCATAAGCTCCTTGTTTTTCTCGATCAAATACGTAGCGAGTAAAGATTTCACCAGTGAATTCATTCACTTCAAAATAATCCTTCCCTTCTGATCCAACAACGTAATATTTCACCAGATTATTTGGAGCAGTTCCATCCTTGTCAATAGCGTTCACCTGACTCACTCTAGTGCCCACTGGCTCTCCTTCGGCAACTGTCTCTTGTTCTCGTTCAGTAAACAGTGGGATTTCGTCATTCACATCCTCTAGGATAATGTAAATTGTCGCTTCAGACGCCAGTTGTTGTGCTCCATTATTCTAAAAAAAAGTACAAATAAATGAATGAGCTTGTGGGTTTTGCTTGTTAAGTTTATCAACATCTTCAACATGGTTTCAAATTTTGGTTTTTTTAGTTCTAATTTTTACCTCGACTCGAATCGTCAGATTGTATTCTTTATTCGTTTCATAGTCTAACGGATGATTCACTTTAATATCTGCCCACGTAAACCCATTGTCTTGCCGTTGTTGCAGATAAAACGTGTCGTACTTATTCGTCTGTGCAGTTGAGCCTAAATTTGAAAGATCAAAAGATAATGTAGCAATTTGAAAGATACTCTTAAAGTTCAAAATAATAAATTAAAGACATGTTGAAAAACAGATAAAAAATAATTTTTCTTACCTCGAATCAATCGATAAAATACAGTGGGATTCCCTTCGATTCCAGAGCTAAATTATTATCCACACGTAAAATTTTATTAATACCTAAATCATATTATGAGTGTTTTATGGTGAAACATGACTACATTTTACAACATCAAAAAAGTTTAGAAAAAAAGTCAAATAGTTATTCATGAAAATTAGTAGTTAAATTTTTTTTCAATGGTTGTATCTAACCAGAGAAACCCAAAAATAATTGACCAGACAAAATTGTCATAAAAGGGTTAATAAAATACAAAGATTTCAAAGCTTTGTTAGTTGATAAAGAAAAAGTACTCTAGTGTTATAATTTTAATAGGCGATTCGTTTGTTTGAGGAAGGAATTTTAGGAGAAATATTTTTCATGGGAAAAGGTAATACTAATATAAAATTTGACATTCCAAAAGATCAAACAAATTTTACATTTAAAAATATACAAAAGTTTTTCTATTTTCTATTTTCTAGTCTATAGAAAAAATCACACACTCAAAAAATCGTCAAAAAAGACTGTTGTATATAAAACGATGTAAAATATTTGAGCACAAAAAACTGCTGACTTTTTTTTGTCAATTATTGTACTCAAAAAGAAATCTCATGTTGAGAGATATAATTCCAAGACCCATGCACTGTTGTATTCAAAAAATTTCACGCTTTTCACACTCATTGTTTTTTCATTAGCGAGAGACACAAAAATTCTTTGTCTCGCCCAAAAATGTCTACCATATTTTGCACAATAACTACTACTCTACAATAACATTAACAGTTACAATTTTTTTTCACCATGAACCATTTCCATCAACAATATGATTACAAAAATATAAAAATTACAACAATCAGTTCCGACTTCAGACTCCAGATCAATCCATAAAAAGGTCCCATAGTTTGATTTTTTTGATATTTTGCGTGAATTATAAAAAAATACATTGGGACAATACTGCTAATAAAACTGGGCTGTATTTTGATGGATTGATCTGAACTCAAATTCCACTGACTAACATCACATTTTTCTACATGACTAATAATGACTATGTATTACAAATATCTTCAATCTAATCAAAAATTTAATTGTCAAAAATGCGTCATCTTTTCACAAAATGTTGTTATTAACTCGGCGCAAAAATTGGCTTATTTTTATACACGGTTTTGGTCGTATCAAAAATTAGTTGTAGACCTTTACCATTTACTGTTTACGTTCTTTCACTAAAAAAATGTACACAATAATTCTTTTTCATTGACATTGATCCAAAATATAAATTTTCCATGCAAGCATTTTCTCAGAGATCAAGTCATTTACACAATATACAACAACAACAAAAAAACCTCTGCTTCAAACTCATTTCAAAAATCGGAAATGATTAGACCAGAGAGTTAAATAAATGAAAACTATTTCAAACTTAAAACACTGTTTTAAAATAATAGAAAAGCAAAGGACGGATCAACCTTGTATATTGTACATATAATATAACAAGACTCCAATATTCAAATCAATTTCCACTTTTCCCTGGTGGCCAAAGACTAATTTGGAAAATTTGGATGCTTCCCAGAATCAAACGTAATGAGCTTTCTCCATCTTTCTTTGTCTTATAAACTGGATTTATATCGAATTGATTACATAAATCTAAAGACTGAAATGTCCTGAGATTTCAAGTTGTAATTAGTAATTATATAAACACTGAATGAACAAGCTTGAAGACTGATTTGAATATTGGTGTGGTTGATTAGTCGCCTGGAAAATAAATAAACCATAAATTACATAAATAATGAAGACGATGTACAATATACAATGTACAAGCAAAACGAAAATAAATAGGTAACTTAGAAATAGAATCATCGTTAAAAACGTTTTCCATATTTTTCTTTTCAATTTTGGATTAAAATCAAATAATAAAATGGAAGCAAGACTATTCTAAATTCTAAATTTTAACACAAATTACAAACTTGTTCCAGTTGATGTAACATTACAAATTACAAAGGCATACACTTTTTTTCTAATACACTTATCAGTACAACCGTATTGTTTTCCCCTGTTTTGGGACTCAAAAATTTCATACGGTATTCAAAATTCTAAATGTTGTTGTTCATCTACTGACTACTGACACAGTAATCAAAATATTTAAAACTTACAAGACTTTTCCAAAAATGATTGTAGTCTTGATATCTACACAAAAATTCTTTTCAAAAAAAGGCACGGTTCAACATGTTTTCCAGCATGACATTTCCAGCAATATCAATATCAAATTCATGATACTCATTATTAATGCTTAATACAGACACAATCAAATTACGCAAACAACTCATACTCACAAAATTCACGTACTATTCTACGTTTGTTTGTTTTTTTCAAAAATAGATATACCTCTTCCACAGTTATTAAAAACAACCTTTCGATTTAAATACAAAATCATCGAAGGTGAAGAGGTTTTATATATGTAAAAATATGTAGATACAGTCACTATGTAATAATAAAAATGTAGGAGGAGATTTTTTTTACTTGGTGTAAAAACGTGCTTGGTTAAATCTTAAATGGCGTTATTAGAGAGTTTTTGTGAATTGTAAATAAATTAAGGACAAATTAAGTGTACAAAATATTATAGGACTTTTTCTCTTTCAGTTTTGTCAAAACTTTTGTGATTTTAGAATTTGAGCATGAAAAATGTATTAAAAATTATTGTATTTTGTTATACTAGTAAAAAAAAGTGTAGTGTGTAGTTATTATAATTAGGTGTATATGTTATGTATTTTGTATATATAAGAGGTGACACCCGTTCAAAGGAAGAACAAACCTTGCTTTGACTGAAACAACCTTTGCTCCTACGGGCATGTTTTCCTTGACATGAATCGGACCATATACAATCTGGTCGAAAAATGGATTTGTGTTGACTTTGTCAACTACATCTATCTGGACTTCGACGGTTCGGCTCAATGGCGGAAATCCTTTATCTTGAGCTATGGCTTCCAGCTTATACGACTCCCGCTATACATAATAGTATGAGTAACAATGTTGATTTATAAATAACATTTGTAAGCAATTTACATGGTCTGCAGAACTGAAAACAAATTTATATATACACATTTTCCCAACATTTCATTCGCTACTTTTGACTTTTGACCTTTAAATGTTAAAATGATACAGGATTATTTTTGAATCCTCTTTTTTATCTCATATAAACCTCCTAAAAACTTGTAAATAAATCCTACAGGTAATGTTATATTTACCAATTTCCGTACTGATGAACTTTTGATTCTGACCAATGTGTACAATATAAAATATAAATACCTTTTTCTTGTCATTATTGTGCTAGTAGCCGCATTGCTGTGTAGCAGTGCTTTAATTTTTGAACGACCATCACCCAATCACAATCACCACCACCCATACCCGTGAATTATAACGTTTAATAGTATAAGTCAGCATGATTACAAGTTCTTAATATAGCATAATATCTTTCTTTTACATCACTATGAACGCATTTGTACATAACTTCATTTGAAAACAGTGCATCGGCATGGCATGGTTGTGTGAATTATTATTATTTAGTATTTTACGTGAAATATCTATAACAGTTAAAAGTTAGACGCTGCGAAGTTTTTTTAGTTGACAGTTATTATATTAACTATTTTGTAGAAATTTGGCTCTTTGATTTGATTAATTAAAACATTACCATTATTAATTATAATTTATATACGGTGTGTATAGTATAGTTTTTATCGCTTGTATGGGCAAAAGGATCAAGATTATAGGTATATGTAAAGTTTTTTTTGGTGTGTAAGAAGAAGGAGGAGAAGCATTTACTTATTTTTAGTTTACATTTTACATAAATATACATACTACAAACTATGATAGCGGAGAAGGAGATATGGAAATATTTTTTCAAAGACAAAGACAAAATGTTACCAAACAAATACCTTGCTTTGACTGACGTAACTACTGTACCGACAGTAACATTTTCCTTGATGTCTTTACTCCAGCCAGCTGTTCTATCCCATATTGGAGGATTGTTATTTCGGGCCACCACGTCAAGTTCAATTTCCACAAATGCGTAAAGTGGTTCGGCACCCTTGTCACTTGCCTGAACTTGCAAGCGATACTTTTCACGCTATGATACAGAACGTCCGTATTTTCTTAATTTATTCTTCTTAGTTTTAATTAATTATTATTATGTTTGTTTTTTGTTTTTAAAAAAACAAAAATATCATACCACATATCAATCAATCATTCCACATACTAATACTTAATACTAATTAATTAATCAATCAGTCATTCATCACTCTTTCAAATGAACATGTATTGTTTTTTTGCTTGTTTTCATTCCACAATCATCAAAATATCATTTCATTACATATAAAAAATGTATACACAAAATTACTACTCTCAAAAAAACACATGTTCATTCTGATGTTATATTACATTTTTTTTCTTCAAAAAATATCTACTTTCAAAATTACTACTGGTTTAAAAAATGTTCAAACGCCAAAAATATTTGTAAATGCGTTTGTTCAAAAGAAAAAATTTCATCCCATCATAAAATAAGTATATTGATAAGTTTTGACACGTATCATCATAACAATTCACTATAGTTAAATCTACTACAAACAAAATTGTATACAATGCAACATTTTACTGCTACCTCGTCTCAAAAATCAGGGTAGACACAACTAATCACCATTAATCATATCTCTATACTAAAAGTATTTTCCTACTCACGATCAAAAAAAAATCTATACACGACAAAAATTCTTTTACTCAAAAAAGTTGTTCCCAATTTCATTTGGGAATCGTTTGTTTAAAAAATGTTTTTTTTCTGAAGGGGGAGAAAAATGGCCGTCAAAAATTTCGTTTTGGCATTATATCCCCATAAAAAATGTTTCAAAATATAAAAATTAGCCAGTTGTAATGTCCACTGTCAAAATTTAGGTTAGTGGACCAAAAAAAGGCATAAAAATTTTAAAAAAATTGTGGAAAAAAATCCAGTACAATAATTACTAAACTAATATTTGTACAAAAAAATTCAAGCAGTTCTATATTATTGTATTACACTTGCAAAATTTGTAAAAATTTCAAATTTTTTCACAAGATGCGAAGCAAGCATGTACAAAGTAAAAGCTTTAAAGCTCAGAAGAGTAGAAAAGAAAAGAAAATATTGTCTTACTAAAACACATCCCTATTTAATTAAAGATGTCCGTATGAGATTTTTTTTTAGTTCCATCGTCGTTGGAGAGAAGTTTTTTTGACCCATCCGATTTGAGATTATGGATTAAAAATGGTTCCATGATTAGAAGAAAGCAGAGAAGAACCCAATCAATCAATGAATCAATGTGCAGCACACACAAAACAGCAACATGCAAAACAGATAGACAGAATCACAAACATGCAGATTTCATGCACATGTAAAACACTTGCAAACGTGCAAAACTTTCTCTAAACGTTTTCAGTTTTAACACGGTTCGTGCAGCATGAATGTTCAAGAAAAAGAGTTTCATCATTTTTCAACAGAACATAACATTAAATTAAGAATAGAATACTGTTTTTTTAAAAACAAGTTTTTATGTGAATTCATCTGCTGTTTTTTTTTAGGAAAATAGGAAAGGTATAGGAACGGACAGTGATTTGAAAATTGGAAATGAAGTGAAATTATTTTAGAGTGTACGTAACAATCAAAAAGTGCTTCTCTTGAAAAAATACAGAAGATAATGATGATTTGCATAACTTCAACGGGTAGCGTTTTCATTTTTCTTTTAAAAAGTAAGCCGAAATACACACAGTAGAAAGAATACAAGTAGTATTTACTTTTAAAAACAAGTGGTTTAGTAATTAAGATTTTGTGCAGAGTGCTGACTACAATAATAATATTATGTAGAAAAAAATATCACCATAAAATTAGTGATGAATTTATAGTTTTTAGTCAAGTGGACATTCAATTTTTGTATAGAAATTTACCTTGAAACTGTATACAACATTGAAAAAAAAACGCCACGTAAGGCATTGCAAATCATGCTGACTGGTGATTGAACATCACAAACATTGCAGAATTTTATGTAATAGATACATATAGTTTTTGGACGGGTCTGAGTGTTTTTACCTTTGACAAGCTGAGCGCTTAAAACTTAAAAGATGAGATTTAGGTGGTCTCTTAGAAGAATTTTGTTACAAGAAGAATTTAAATTTATGCCCAAATTAACCTATACACAAAATTATTTGGTCAAGAATATATATTATCATAAGTGACAACTTGTAGCCTTGAGTTCTAAAATGCGTTGACGTGAACAGTAAAATTATGAAAATTGAAACGTACATATATAAGACAAATCTAAAGCTGATCGATACACTAAGAGTAGTTATAAAATATAATGTATCTTTAACAGGATTCAAAAATAGAAAGAATCCAATACTGATTCATTTTATAAGTACCATTAGTGTACGATGTAAAAAGAGTAAGTGACGGAAAATGTATAGAATTTGGTGGGTGGCAAAGAGATAGAGAGATTGAATGCGATAGAATAGTGATTTTTTCCTACCAAAATACAAATGAGAATATAGTTCAGTTTTTGTTATCCATAAAAAACAAAAACTGAATACATATATTCTGAATAAAAGTTAATTAAAGAGAGACAGTGAAATACATAAAAGCTGCCGAATCATTAGTTGTATGGGAAAGAACTACAATATTTTGTAGTACACAGATACATGTGAAAGCTCTGTGCAATATGCTTGGACTACAAAAGTGTTAGTACAAATTTTGTGCATTAAGCATAATATAATATAATAAGAATGGCAATACGTTGGTTTTTTTTAGATTTTCATCAGTGGAAGAACAACACAAAATCCGAAGATTAAGTTTTCCCTTCGGCAGTGAATCATAATAATGATTATTGTTTCAATATATAATAATTAAAATTGACAAGTTTGTTTTTGGCCAAAATTATAACCTGTTGGAAAATAACTTGGGTATAAATTAATACTTGGGACGAGTAACGTTTCGTAGATTATTTCCCGAATAATGAAATTCCCATTTCACATTTCACCATTTCCCGTGTTTAAAATAAAAACGAATTGGATTAAAACATTCATTTTTGTCGTTTAATTGTACGTATCATCTTCATACCCTAAACCCTATAAATTTTAGAAATTGTCCTGTCCTGTATTATCAATATTTATTTAGTAGTGTTTGATTTCTGAATAAAATTCTGTTTATATTTCCTAAATCCCCCTACCATTTTTTAAAACTAGAAGTCTAACCTTTTCTGCCTCAAATTATTATTAATACTTTAAAATACGTCTTCACTAAAACATGATAATGTATTATTATATTAATTAATTATGAATCATAATATTTTCCTATCATGATTTCAAATTTTTTCTTTTTTAAAGTAGCGAAGTATATTATGAATTAAAAAATATTAAATTTCAATGGAGAAAATTTGAAATGCCCAAAAACTTACGTCGAGAGGTTTCTTAAGAATAATCCATCCAGATTCAGGTTGAATTTCCTAAAACGTGATGTATACATGAGATGAGATGTAATTGAAATTTTCAAGTATAAATGAGTATTATTTGATTAAATTTTAAAATAAATTATTTATGCATAGATATTGTCCCACAAAAACTCACAAAATATTCCAAGTCACTGGGATTTCCAGGAGCAGTCAAAGTGTACATGATGGCTCCATTATTATCAGCATCCTCATCACTGGCAGAAACACGGAGAATATTTGTTCCCACACTTGTATCTTGTTTGACATTTTCAACATACTTTTGACCTGTGTAAAATAAAAATCATAGGATTTAAGATTTTTGAATAATCATTTTCATGTTTTCAATACATAAATCAGACATCAGAGTAAAGTGAAATATTATTTTCCCCGTACGATCGAATAGAGGTGAATTGTCGTTGACATCTTCAATTTCAACAGTGAAAGAGCAAACTCCCTCAAGAGCTGGTTCTCCATGATCCGTAGCTTTTACAGTAACAGATACAAATTTACCATCGTCCCCTTCACGATCGAACACCTAATTGTAGTAAACAAATACAAGCAAAGGGGATAATTACATAATACTTCATAATAATAATATACATGATACATGCAAAAGATAGGAATGTAAAACATACAGTTGAAATAGTCGAGTAAAAAGTTTTTCATAAAAAACAAGTTTTAAAACATTCCTCTGCTGTTACTTACACAATATCCAATTTCAATTTCCAATATACCACATACTACAAACTAAAACTGTTGACCGTCATAAAATATTTACAACATGAAGAGCATAAAGTCTCACATGTATCAAGTGACATTAGGATTTGTTCAACAACGTACTAATACTAGTAGTTCACATTATTCTTTGAAGAAATTTGAATACATTCCCTTGCTTTTTGCTTATGTACACATTTTACAAGTTTTAAAGACGGTTTCAAAAAAAAAAACAAACTACGACGCAAAAATGTATTAATAAGTTAAACAATGATTTTAAAGAGAAAGAGAGTAACAACTTCGTGTCCGTAACAAACCTTGTTAGTTATGACTTCTCCAGTTTCTTGATTCACAGAGAATTTTGCTCCTTTCTGATTCGGCTGCTGTACGATTGAGTACTTGACTTGGCCATTCACTCCTTTATCTTCATCTGTCGCTTGAACCTGTGGGGTTGTACAGTGAGTACAAGACGCAACATAGGTCATAGGTTTATTATCCATAAATGTTTGGTTTGTCATAATACTATGTTTTAAGTATTCTCTTAGCTTGTAGTTTTTACTACATACATACTACATATTGAATAGTGAAAAGTAAAAGTAAAAATAAGAATAAAATGACAACAACAAATAAAAATAATATACGTAAAATAAAATGTCAAAATTTAGAGATCACTGACCTTTATGACAGGAGTGCCATTTTGATCTCCTTCTCGTACTTTTGGTGAATATGACGGACACTCCTTGAAAATTGCTGTAGAATAAAGGTATAAAAAATAAAGTTTAGATTTTACTAGACACATTAGCAAAATTTGTCACACTACATAATATTATACATATGTAACAGATTTTTTACGGTTTAATTTAAATCGTATTGAGTATTGAGTAGAAGAAAAGTTTAATCATTGAAAAATATTCCTAAATTATCCTTACGTTTGTTATCATTGACATCCGTTATGAAGACAACAACCACCGCAGTGCTAAAGAAATGAAAAACAGACAACAATTAGTACATCAATCAATTTAGTTACAAATCTCAAATCTGTACGAATTCAACTGACATTTTATTTAGCAGTATTTATGTATATATTTATTCGTCACAAGTCACAATAGATTTGAAAATTTGCATGTTTCATGTTTTGTTGTCATTTGCTCATACCTTGTATGAATAGTGCTTGCACCTCCTTCACAACATGACCCATCATCCACAGCCGTCACATTCAGTTCATACTTGTCACGATCCAAATCAATAGAACCTCCATGAAGTCGAATGACACCGGTGTAGTCTTCAATTACAAACTGTCCGGATTTTGTTCCACCTCCCACAAAACCAAATCTGTAGATAAATAAATGGACAAAAATACATAATAATTAATAATACACATTAGTTCAAGTATCAAGTATCAAAGAGCTCAAAGGATAGTATAATATTCAATATAGGATGTAAAATGTAAAATTTTCAATGCATATTCAAAACATCATCTTCAAATAAAAACGCCCCAAATATGACACGTATTAATGTGGAGAGGAAAATTACACTTATTCATTTACTTTTGTATACATGTATGTTTGTGTACAGTATAAAACTATAAAATAGAACTTATGTCTTTGTTACAGAGTAAAGATACAAAGTAATAAGTACATTCATGTATAAATATACATAGACCATTTTCGACCAACTTGAGCACATTCACTTTATTAGATTGTTGTTCTTTTTTTGCATACACGCATACATCTTATGTGTGTATATATAATTATATAGTTGTATAATAGTACAGCATGAAGCATGAGGTGCATTTCTCAAAACTCTTCTCATTTATTTTTCCTTCATAAAACAGTGACATTCATTCTAAACATATGCGTTTACCGGCGTCTTCTTATTCTTTCTTAGGTTGCAACGTGTGTGCAGTAGATTGCACTTTACTGCAAATTTACGGTTCATTTAATAAGCTCTTTGCAACTAAAACGTTTTATGTAACACACACAAACATACACATATTCATATTATGCATAAACTATACTGTGTGTACTAAAATGGTTACTCTACACTCTCAATACTCAAGTGAAAATAAACGTTCATTTCTTTTTTCCTCCTCATAATTTAGCACAGCATGCACATAATATGATGGGTACGAAGAAGATGAATATATTCAACACTGTTCACACCTCCGTTACATTTCAAAGTATTAAACTACACAATTTAAAGTGAAAAGTGTTTTCATATGTGTAATAAAAAAAGCTAGAGTCTCGTTTTTTTCCTTCATTTTTCTAAAGACAACATAAAACTGCTCTGAAAAATACATACAAGATACAAGACCTGCTGTTCATGCATAAACTAATATAAATTACACACGAAATGTCTTGGTTTTATTTATTTAAGTTTGTATCTTGAGTCTTGAGCTTCAAGTTAAAAGACAAAAAATATACAAAAAAAGAGATACATACACTGGTTTGCATTATTATGGATCTGGTATGATATGATATGTAATATAATACGAATTTGCTTAAGGCTTAGATTCTTTATTCCAGTTAGCCTAACTGCTAACTGCGGCAACTGATGCTCCTCAAGTTGCAAGAATGATAACAATAATAATATCCAAAAAGATTAGTTCATCTTCTTCTCTTCTTAAATAAAATAAACAGTGAAAAAAACCATTCTAATCTCCTAAAACTATGCACGGATTTTTTTTACTTTTAATTCTAAATTCTACACTCTTCAACGGTCAATTACGGTACTTTGATAACTTGAGCTCCTCTCTGTTTGCACTTTGTAGTTTGTCATGGTTTTCTGAATCATGCAAATTAGATTACAAAAAAGAAGAGGATTCTTTCTTCCTAAATATCTTATTGTCATACATAAAGTATATAGGATACCAAATACAATAAGATGAATAGAAGGTACATATGTTACATTTGCCTTTTGCTTTGTGAATTTTTTAGGACTTCTTACGTAGATTTTAGACAAATACACACACAAACATAAAAACCTCTTTATCAACAACCAAACTAGACATTTTTCAAACTCAGAATACAGACTACAACATGTGTAATGTGTAATCTTTATCCCTTTGCTTTTTGTTCGATTTTGTTTTGTCAGATGTGAAAAAAAACAAGAATAAAGAAAGAATAGAGAAAGAAAAAAGAGACCCACCTCACATTATCACCGTCTTTGTCAGAGGCTACCACCGTCGTAACGAGAGTATCAGGCCCAGCATTTTCATCCACATTCGGTGTGTATACTTGTTGAGAAAACTTTGGCTCTTCATCATTCTTGTTTTTGGTGTAAATTCGCACGGTTGCAGTTCCAGTTTGTGGTGGATCACCTGTCAATGTCATTGAGCAAGAAAAAAAAATCCCATCAATCCTGAGCAAAATACGATAAGTAATTTATAACATCGATAATGTATATAACATACTTTACAACTCATATACATGTAGCTTGTAGCTTTTACATTGCACATGATATAGAATAGATACTTAAGCTGAAATGTTCAACTTAACAGCTTAAAGTAGCAACTAACAACATAATGAATAGTACACAATACGGCCAAGCATCAGACGTCATATACATAATACCTAATACAAAAGAGCACTATAAATGGCGTAAATACACAATACAAAATACAGCATTATACATTATAAAGCCGTGTGTACATATAAATAAAACAAGCAGGTGGTACATGAATATACATATAAGTATATTCATATGCATACAAATAAGCCGTGCAAATTTCTACATGACTATTTCATCGTCTTTGAGAATGACAGAAAGAAAAGAAAATACCTTCTACTTACTACCTACTTTTGGGTACTTGTACCCGACTAAAACCTAAAACCTATCCATCATTGCCCAAAACAAGAGTAAAACTACTGACTGCTGACTAGATACTATAGATGGTAGAAAAATGTGTGGAAAGCGTTAAATATATAAACAAAATACAATTCTTTTTCCTCGTGAAACCATACACATGGTACAAAGTACACTGTACATTGTACAAATGTATAATGTATAACTAACACATATCCATTATTTTTTATACTGACATTAGATTATATGGTAAAGGAGAATACAACCTGTATAATATAAAAGCAGTATCCATGAATTTCCAAATGGCTAATAAAATAAAATAAGCAGCTACAAGCTACAAACTACAAAGGAATTTTACACTCTGCTAAATAATAATAATTACATTGGACTAATAGAAAATAGAAAGAAATAATTTGCCCGCTTAGCTATTATTTATTAATTAAAAGTAGAACATCTACGATCTACGGTGTATCATTTTATGCTATTACGTATAATGTATTATGTTCCTATTATCTATTGTAGTTTGGAATCCTAAATTGAAATTTCGGTAAATGGTAACTAGAAGCTAGTATTAACAAACACATTCACATTTGTAATTCACTTTATTCAGTCTACCATTGCATAATATATTAAAAATTAATTTAGCTCTGTTTTCTATTTCCATTTCTTACTCGTCTATAAAACGTCGTTTCCATTATTCATTATCCATTATTATTAAAGGTACATTTTTTATATGAAAATGATGCTAGCATAAAGCAAAAATTGCACAGCTCTCCCACTTTTTAGACTATTAAGAATGACCGAATTTTCTTTGACCGAGTCTCGTGATGATGCAGATTAAATAAGATGGAACATGTTTGTACTTTGTTCTGAAAAAGTAAAAGAGCTTGGACCACTTTACAATTTTAACTAAGCGAGTAATAAGGACTTCATCAAGTATTTACAATTTACAGAGACATGAAGACAAAAAGTGCGGTCGGTAAAAAAATAAATATACAAGTTTGCAAACTATATGCATATTAAATGTTCAACTTCACACTGAAAAACTATTCTCTTTGTCTCGGTAAGTATTTGTTCTTTATGCTTTATGCTCTTATCAAAGGTCGGCAGTCGACAGGCGGGAGTTGACAGAGTTGTGCATCAAAATTAAGTGAAATTATGTACACAAGTTATTATACTGATGATGAGTACTTGCTGTACAAATGTAAACAGTAGAAAACGTAGAACATGTACAGATAATTCGGGCAAATACAATATACAAACACTTTGAGTACCTCAGATGACTGCTAAAATTATTCATGACTTTCTTCCTGATATTTGACATTCTCTCTGTGTATATTACATGGAATCAACGTAAACGTAAACGTGGACGTAAAACATGTCCCATGTTTGTAGGATATAGATTTACTTAGTAACTAGTAACGTACATCGTACATGGAACATACACTTTATGCACTTGAGTCAAAATTTACAGAAATTAGCTGACTAAATAGCGAGTAAGCACGAGGCAGAAAGAGAGAGAGACTCTGTTCAGTAACTTCCATTTACTCACTTTAGTTGAGAGTTTTCTCTCTCTCTCTCTCTTTCTGTCTTTTTCCTCGTTACTCTATTACATGAAAGCCACTTCCCTCAATTGAACTTCATTTCTTTTATTGCGTCACAGTTCCTTCTGTCCTCTGATGTCTGCTCATATCAAACAAAACCAAACCAAACAACTCTCATACTCTCATAGTGTGTTGTGTGTTAGTTATATTTGTATTTTATATGTGTAAATGTACACCTAGTCTACTCGGTACTCGGTCTTTTGACATGGTACATGGTAAACGTAATAAAATGCTCTGTGCTCTGTACATAAACATATATCATCCAGAGTTGTAGTGTTTTCATAGGGCTTTTACGACCATCTCCTCCTTCAACTTTTCATGACTCTAGACTCTAGATTGTAGACTGTAGAGTGCTACATAGTAATTGACAAAAGATCGTTGTCGTTGTCGTCTTCATCACCACTGCCATTCCTAGTGCTATTGCTATTTCTATTGCCATCACCATCGTCATCTTCATCTTCATCAGCGTCTTGTTGTGACATACGTAAAGTTGAAGTGTTCAACTCTTCAATTACACAATACACAACCTCACTTTGAAAATAGCTTTAAATGAGCTTTTGGCAAAAAAAATTCACAGAGACTGGATCCTGGATTGAAATGTATGCAAAACAAATACATGTCTATGTAGGATCTTTTCTATGACTTTACTCGTTACTATTTGACATTAAACATTAATAAAAGCAAATACTAGTAAATAGTAACTAGTAAAAAACCGCCAATAATACTGAACACTGGTGAATCTGTACTCACTGATGCTGATGTGATATCTGATGTGCAATAAAACTTTGAATAAAAATATCTAATATTCCATCTCTATCTTGAATCTTGAAACTTGAATAATACTCTATCAAATATTGAGAACCATCATGATTATCAGTATCCAAACTGGCAACTGGCAAATAAGAAATAAGAATAAACGTCAAGGATATAAATCAGATAAACAATGAAGGTAATCTCAAATATTAGTAATACACAAACACACACACACTATGAACTCCATGAAGAAAAGTACCTTTGTCAAGATAAAATTAAAATTTACTATGAGACTCTTGGCTTGGCTATAATTTACCGCAACAAATTACCTAATTTTTCATCTGGAATAACATTAGACATTGGACAGTGTACACTGAACAATATACAATGTACGCAATGTACAATGAAAGATATTACAGAGGAAAAGCCCACCTGTCTAGCCGTAAGAAAATTGCTTTTTCATTTCCATTCGTGGCAAAAGTCATTATGTGCCATGTATATTACTTTCTATAATCAGTCATCTCTCTTTAAATAAATCTAGTCAATAAAGATGAGCAGCACTATTAACATTATTATTATTACTACTACTACTATTTTTGTATCCATGCTTAAAATAAAAATGATAACAATATGATGTAGAATCAAGCTATTCTTCTTTGACTAATACATAACACAGGACGTAAGGGTATTTGAACAAGTTTTCTGTGAGAATAATATCTAGACTAAAAATTAAAAAACAAAAACATTGCAACAGTTTTTAAGCTTAGAAGTAAAAACTATGAAAAAACTAAATAAAAATGTAAATTATTTCCTACTGCATCGACTTCAAGCATTTTGTAAACATTATTTTAAATAAAGAGTAAAGATAGCTTCGTAAAATAGATCTACAAACTACAGACTATTTGAGATTTGAGTTGTCAGTGGTTATATTCATAAAGATGGTAAATTGTAAATTATACGGGCCATCCTCCTCGACACTTACCTTTGTCACGTGCGGTTACGACAAATTCATAATAGGCATTATTATTATCCGCGTCCAATTGTTTGTTATTCCTGATGACTCCATTGGAATCAATATTAAAGTGGTCGTCGGACACCAAATACTCGATTGCTGCATTAGATCCAGAATCCGCATCCGTGGCCTTTACTTTCAATATAGAAGTCTCCAATGGCAAGTCTTCATCAATGTTGTGTGCTTGGTAGTCGGGAAGTTCAAATTTAGGAGCATTGTCATTGACATCAGTCACCTGTAGAAGTTATTAAAAAATGAATTAGTAAAATAAACCCTTTAATTTTATACTCATTTACATAGGGTTTTTAATAACTCGTGCTTAGAAATAAAGATGAAATTACCTTGATCATGAGCTGTTTTCCAAATGGACAAGAAGTAATAAAATTTAAAAACGAATGAATTAGTTGACGACTTTGGTATTTGTGTGGTACATTATTTCAAAATGAAACAAGAATTCAAATTCAAGTTTTAAATATTTTGATATTTCATTTTTTCTAGACGTACCTCAACTGAAGTAGAAAAGCCACCAGAATCTTCGGTTGCAGTGACAGTTAGTTGATAGGTATGTGGATGACGCAAATCTTCAAAATCAAGTTCCTTGGCCAGCTTGACGATTCCAGTGGTTGGAGCAATATTAAAAGTTCCGGCACCTTGTTGTGATTGTGCTTTGAGGGTGTATCTTATCTCTCGATCAGCAAATGACTTTGCCTTCACCGAAATAATGCTGCAAAAAACAAACAAAAACATAAAGGATTAGACTTCGTTGTTCAATAACAATCTAAAAACTAAACCACAATTCAATCTTCATGGACAGAAGTATGATTTTTACATCATAAATCATAATATTATATGATTTATGCTTTCATCCTCAAAATTTGCATCAGCAAGGTCGTAAAAAGTATATTATGCATTTTTTAACCATTGTATTATTTAAAAGCTGAAAATTATTCGCAGAAATCCTTAGTGAAAGTCAACTTTCATTCCATAATAGAAAATTTTCAAAATTTGGCCCCAATCAATCCATGTATTTCTTGACTAAAGTAAGTTTACAATGTGGATTGTCGAGATTAGAGATGGATTCTCAAGAGTCAAGAGTATACGGCTTACACTGTATAAACAACTCATACCTTCATTTTTTGGTTATGACAAGTTAACGTAGTAAAACAATTAAGATGGCTAGCGGACTACACTCAGAAAGAGAAAAATGCAGAGAACAAAATTGAGTTAATGTACAAAGTATACATTGTACAAATCAAAAGTGCTGGAATTCACAATAGAGAATAAGTCAACGTCAAACTGATTTCATAGAGTGTAGAGGCTATCTACTATCTATCTATGCATCAACCATCAGCGAAGGATGCAAATTAATTACAGCATCCCCAAGTGATGAACAAATTCCTCCTCACCCGGAGCCATTTGCTCACATTTCACAATAGCTATGAGCTGATAGGAGATACTTGCATCCAACATCCAACAAACCAGAAGGGAATATCATATCGACCAACCTCCAATCTAACAATTACAAATTGTAGATACTAGATACTAATGTCTAATGTTGTCCAAGAAATGGAGAAGGTACATTACCCGTGTTGTTTCATCTCTATTCCTTCAGAATTCCTTCAGTCTTCCGTCATTACAATTCCCAATCCAAGTGAAGGAAGAAACAAAAGTTATCTAAACATCCTCCTCTCTCAACTCTCAATAATACACTTAAAAAATTTCATTTTCAGTTAAAACAAGTAACTTTCGGAAGGAGAAACTTATCCCCTTAATTGAGAATGTAATCTACCTTTTTTTTCTTCCTCCTTGCTCATTTTTTTTTTCTTTTGGCTACATCATATTTAGTTAGTAATTTTCTCCTGTTTGTTTCCCTAGTCTCATTAGTCATCTTCATAAATTATAGTTATTGACACTGCTTGAAATCCTGCAATTAAATACTACTGCCATATACAAATACAAAATTAAGGAAAAACATGCGTACATGAAACTACCTACAACTTACAACCGATGGAACATGAAACATGATGTAACCTGTAACATTCGCTCTGTTGTAATGATACTGATGATGCTTCTACATCTTAAATCCATTAATTATTACACATGTGATGTAATGCTCAAATTGTGCATGTAGTACTTAGTACTTAATCCTCGGCAATTTTTCCTAGTACAAAAAAACCACCACAAAGTTGCATCTCCTTCTCATCTTTTCTGTTTTATACCGAGTGCATTGTCAGTGTACTTGGATTGTAGATTGTAGAACACAATAATAATAATAATAATTCAAAACAACTTAACTACCAATTTATCAGGATTCAAATCTAGTAATCTTGGAGGATTACACAATGGCAGAATCTCATCCTAGTCTAGTCTCAGTCCAGCCCAGTGCTGTCTTTTATTTTCCCCATGATCCATGATGGTACAATGTACAATATGTAACATGTACCATCATGAACGTACGATACATATTTGTACAGGTGCACATTGTACATTTACACAGAACCATGTAAGCACCTTGTGTGCAGAAATTCTAAGGGCTTTAAATCAACCAGATTTGGTAAACAATAACAGCAGCAAAAACATTAAACACAATAATAATGAATTTTGGACAAAGCTGGTGACTGGTGAGTGAATGTTCCTGGCTTATAATATAACTACTAACATACATGTAACATGATATTTGGATGGGTAGGGTTTCCGATTTCCTCTTCTTGCAGTACTTGAACTCCTCCCATGAAATATTTAAATACATATACAATATTTTAAGGCATTGATTAATGTGAGCCCTGTTAAATATCTATAGATTTTTGCCTAGTAAATAGTAAATAATATGATATTGCACAATATATCCATTATCCTTATTTTTCAAGTGACAAGAGACTTTTCCTCGATGCATATTTACTATTTACGATTTTCATGTACATGAAAGGTGGACAGATAGAAACAGAAGAGCTATTTTAAAGATAAATTCCCTCATATGATGTGAAGACAATGGATACAAAAGCTCAGAGCTCAGAGCAAGTTGTCTTCATTTTGCTCATGTACAAAACTGTGTATAACTACATTAATCGTACTCAATTATGACACGAAGAATCATCAATATCTATCACATTACCTAGAAGCCGGAGAGGCGGAACATCTCTGCTTATAAAATGACACTTTCTCTTAAGATTTCAAACAAGTGAAGGAGAAGAAAGACAAAAAAGCGGAAGGAAAATAACAAATAGCTCACGATATGCATTTTTTACTCTATTTTTAATACTTTGTATCCAGAAATACTTTACCAAAAGTAATCATAAAAAATCAATACAATTACGCTTCACTTTCCAAATACTACAAAAAAAACAGAAGGATAAGTCCAGTTTATCCAGAGAATGTTTGTGAGAGAAAAAAGAAGAGACAGAGAGCTGTAAGTAATACGCAAATGTACAAAACTTGGAAACTCGTATTATGAGCGTGTTGGACACTGAGTCAAAGATGTGAATAAAAAAAACCGGAGAGCGAAAATGAAGAAATAATATATTATGTGACTGGCATGAGAGTATACAAGTAGACACGTAGATAGATAGATAAACCTCCAAAGGAGAAACTAGAAGTCTCCATTAAATTTTCAAAGAGAAAAGTATTCTTTTTTCTTGCTAATTCTCAGTAAACACCCATCATCTTATTTCTCCACCTTGTATCTCATCGCATGTCACAATTATACATATGTAGCATGTCATGTCCAAGTGTTATGATATCGTTCAGTTGTTCACATTGCATTTTTATTAATGACCCACCACCACCACCAACAACAACAGCAACAACAACAATAACAGAGAACAGAACAGAGGAAAAAACACTTGGTATTATTCCTATGGACATGAAACAAGTAAATAACTAACACACATACTCATAATCATATTTTCATTCACACAATCCAGAATCCAAAAAATACATACAATACAATACACAATACTCATCTCATTTTACTTGCTCATGTCTCATGTATTGTGTACAATATACATTGTATACTTCAATCTACTACTTAGTCTTACGGCGCCATGCTTCCTTCTCATTCAAGCAGCCAGAGCTACAGCTAGTCATTTATCATTCTCAAGCCTCAAAAATCCATGGTGTAAACCACACACACAAAACTCTCATAAAGTATATAAAATATAATGGAGTAAAATGAAGAGAGAAAGGAACTAAATCAGTAGTACCAGAATCCAGTAGTAAAACAAGTAAACATTTTTGCACACACAAGGAACAAAATGAAAACCCACCACCACAACCATTGTAATACACTGCCAACTACCTACTTCTAACTTTCAACTAACCAACACTCATTTGGTATCAAGTATACAGAATGAAGAATGAACATTGAACAACGAACAATGCATATCAGTTTTTGAGCTCCAGGTTTTTTGGAGATTCCATTAAAAATTTCTGCCACCAACTGTATAATCATAATCATCATACTAATCACCAATCTTACCATGAATTATTATTACACAAAGACCACGAACATGTTAACACACTTACATATGTAATTTAACAGACAGGGATAAGTACACACACTGAAGGAACAGTGGACACACAAAGGGTATTTGCTATTCGTTATTCCTTGACTTTTGACTACAACCCCACATTTATTATGTATTATACACATCGCATCTATAAAATATGATATAATATTATATAAAATGCATGTAAAAGATGATGGCAAAACTTTACATGATGATGATGATGCTGTGTACGCATAATCTGCATAATGATTCCATAATGTGCAATGTTTACGAGCCTGGAAAGTCCAGATAACGCTCGTTAATTTCCTTAGTTATACGGAATTTCAATTAAATTATTATATTAGCCAACAAGAAAATTTCTGGATCCTGGATTCTGGATTGTGTACACAGCTGTTTTTGAGTTTTGACAAAGTAACTTCGGACACCTGAAGAAGAAGGAGAAGAAAAGGAGTGAAGAGCAAGTTCATATCCGCACAAAGTTGGCTGAATAATCATTCGCCATTAAATCTTGCATGCTGTAAAGTTTAAAGTTTGGCCACCCACAATGAAGTTTGAGCATACTCCTCATCTACATCTACTATCTGTATTATTAATAGAATTTATTATACTTTATTCATTATTCTCCAACTCCATGCTTCATTGAAAAAATTGCCCATACCAAAACTTTTTGAAAAAATTAGACAAGAACACACAAGAAAAAAAGAACACGTGTATGAAAATGAAAATATTAATTGGAAGTTACAAGATGCTATATCTGTAGTATAGTAGACACTGCGTATAAAAAACCAACAATTTCATTTTTGGACTTTAGGTCATCAAATACCTTCCTTTGTCTTAAATACACCACTCACATTATTAAGATTTCTTATTCAAGATGAGAAAATGTGGCAAATATAGTTTGTAATTGTAAAGTCAACCTAACAAAATCGATATCCATGAATAATAAAACTACAACCAAAACCAATTCATTGTACAGAGTACCGAGTAGAGATACATTGTAAGGAGTACGCAGGTATGTATATTACATAATATGAAATATGAACACAATGATCATTGCCTACGGGAAGAGACGTAACAACTGTACATTGTACATTGTAAAAGCACTGTATTGTATTGTATTATATTTTGTATTGTATTCTACATTTTAATCCATCCTGGTTCTGTTTACTTAAGCCTTTTCATGGAGAATGGAAGATGGAGAAACCTATACAACATAATACAAGATGAAAGTAACTGTGAGTATGCAGTTTTATCCAAAAGACCATCAGTCATTCTTTCATGACGCATCAATAATGTTTTTCACTCCAACTCTGACTACGAACATGCTCCAAAGAAAGATCGTGTAAGAAAAAAGATGGAGATGATGTGGAGAAACATGGTGAAAAAAAACCTCAAGACTCAGGACTCAAGACAAAAAGGACGTCCTCGTGGTATCCTAAATTTATATCTGTACATATCAAATATGCATATGTCGTTGTACTGATACTCATACAGATATAAAATGTAATAATAAATAGTCTATCATGTTGAGTAATGTGTAAGACACATAATATATTATACGTACATGCATGAACATTGTAGATTCAACGAGGAATCAAAAGAAAGAGGAACATGGTTTTTTGCGGCTCAGGTTACCTTACATGTTTAAATGAGGTAACAGCATCATCATCAATGTCATGTATCTATCTTCATGATGGAACACGAACTCTGTCTCTCCTCTTTCTCTTTCTCTTTCCCAAAACCAACGTTTCAGGTGTAACTCTTTTCCTATTTTACATACATCTCATATTTGTTCATCATGTTCCTCTCCTCGCATGGTCCAGGACATGGATATTGAACACTGAAGATTGAGGATAGAAAAAACGACAAACATTCTTCTTCTTTCTTTCTTCTACTACCCAGTTTGGATTTTGGATGGCGGACATTATTGAATTCAGGTGTGTAGTTTGTAGTTTGTCGTAATTCTAATTACACACAGAATCACTTACAGCCTCACAGGCACAGTCAGTCAGACAGACAGACAGGGTGTATCTTATGCAAGTTCCAAGTAGAGTGGAGTAGATGGATGAAATGATGGAATACTTTGTTAAATATGCTGTATGTACATGCGTATTGTTTATATGATTCCAAAGTTCTGTTACAAATTTGTTATTGTGCTGTATTGCATAATGCAAGTTCCATTTCACATCCACATTATACCAATGAAAATAGAGGAATATGAACCAAATACTAAATATCGTACCGAATAGGTTTACAGTGGGTTTTTGGTTGGCTTCAAACTTGGAAGTTTCAAAGTGCATATGTGGATGTTGGTTGTGGTGCGGATGTATAACAAATGAGGGAGAGATGGAATGGAACAGGATATTCATTTGTTCAAGTACCTTAAACCATAACAGCAATAATAAACAAACAAGGTTTAGGAAATCAAGTACATCCCATTTAAAACAACAGTTTATGTAGAATGTAACGTAATATCGTAGAATGTAGTGGGTACAGTGCAGTGCAGTGTAATCTATTTATCCTGGAATTCCTACTCATTGCCCTTTGTCTATATAAACATAAACATACAACGTACAGCATACAAAATACAAAATACACACAGAGGAGATTTAATAAATTGTGGCTGTCAAAATGTCTCGAATCTCGAATGCTTTTAATTACTTTCTTTTTTTTTGTCCTCTCTTCAAAAAATGTGTAATCACGATCAATGTGTAATGCAAATCAAAGGCCATGTGTACTGTGTCTACAAATATGTAATCACATTAGAGAAATATCCACAATCTTCATACTCCATACGACTTGATACTTGATACATGATGTACTGTATGTACAGTGGAAACTGCTTGCATATTGAGTACATAAAAAGACAATGGAATAAATCATGAAACTTCTAACATAGAAAAAGCATGAATATTTTATAATTGGGAACTTTACTGGTCGTGCAGACCCTTCCCAATGTTTTTTTTTTTGCTTTTTGTTTTTTGTTCTTCCTGGAGTCCTGGAGCGGAAGTGTAAATTATTATTAATTATTATGTGTGACCTATGAAGTAAACTTTCATACTAGAGGAAAGGAAAACAAATCTACGATTCTCTCAGCATTTTTATACAAGTTATTACAATCTAGATTACACAATTACTATTTACTTCTACATAGATAAATTGACTATATGAGGTATGGAGTATGATCTATGGACCGATTTACTAACAATGTAAATGAAAATAATGTTTGTGACGTGTGAACCTTCACATTTTAGGAAAACCTCACCCAATTCATCAAAAGTTTCATACAAAGTACGAAAAACGAGGAAAGCAATTAATAATTTTCCATCCTCTCGCGGAAAAACTTTAATTTGCGTCACCCGCATTCAATTTGCTTTTCTATTTATGAGTATAATTCAGTATCACACCAGGAAAAAATTCACTGAGCACTGAACACCTCCAAAAGTAAAACGTAAGTAAAATATAAACCTTTTTGTGACATTTCAATCTGCCGACTCAAAGGGAAAAGGTTCAATATTTGATTTTATCATTAATACAAAATTATTATTGTTATAAAAAAGTAAAACCTGCGACAATGGCACAGGCACACACAAAATAAGTGTAAAAATAGGCCCGGGATTCCACAATCTACCGTCTACTTCCAGCTTCTAAATATTTCATCAACTATAAAAATACGGACATGGCGTAAGAGAAACTTGCCAAAATACAGATTCATCATGTAACAAATAATGGAGGAGACGGCATGACATTTTGTCTTCCATTTATATGACCTGTGTGATGTGACGCCTTGAGTATTGAGAATCGAGAATTGAGAATCAAGAATCAAGTCTCGAGTTTGCTTAATATCAATCCAATTCTTCTCTGTCTCTCCATAGTTGTTCTCTCATTTCATTTTATGATACTTTACAAAACATTCCGTGCAGATGGTTCCCCGTTACCCGCACCGTATAAAAACTATTAACTATTTATACACGTATTCATAAATACACTCGTATTGGTCCATGCCACACATACATTGTACACTGTACACTGTATCAATATTATGTATTGTGTGCACTCACTCACATGTATACATCTTTCTCTTATATAAACAAAAGAGAGATAGAACATAGAAGAGCAAACAACAGACTACAGACACGCAGTGCTCAAAGATACGTAAGTCCGTAAAACGAAACAAAGTTAAACTTGAGCTTATCACGTTGTGCATCTTGCCCTTTGAAATGAAATGAGAAATCCTCGGAATGAGTCTGAGACCAGAAAAAGACACGAGAGAGATGTATGTAATGTATGGAGAATGAGGAGAAAGTATAATACACAATACAGAACAGCCAAGCAGAGTCAAACTAAACTAACCAAAGTTCAACTGTTAGAAGAAGAAGGAGAAGAAGAAGCAAAAAAAAAACATGACAACAGTAGCTATTAACTCTGTGGCGACCTTATGTAAGATATGGAAATGGATGACGGCATACATGTATACGCCGATATAAATACATGTATTTTGTATGTTGTATAAGATCTGGAACTAACGATAACAGACTTTTGAGAGGAGGACGAAGAACAACAAGAACCAGAACCAGAAACAGATCCAGAAGCAGAGACAGAACGGAGGTCTGGTAATTGAAATAAATAAAGAAGAGTTTTCGAGAAGAACCATACTGATATTACGAACATGTAGAACAGAGACACAACTTGATCTTGAGACTTGAGAGTTGAGAACTTCAAGTTATGTACGTGTAAAGTATACAGTATATTTATACAAAGACACATGCACACAGACTCAAACACTATAGTATAAAAGACGAAATAAAGGAAAGTTCTAATGAGAGTTCAAGTTGATCTTCCTCATGGGTGGTGTTGGCTGTTGACTGCTGACTGCTGACTCGTTGTCTTTGGATGGCCATCCAATCTAGCTATTTGGCATACATAGCATGCACTCACAATATTCTTTCACACCACTTTCTTTCTCCCTTTCTTTAATTTTCTACCACCTCCTTTTGTCTTGTGTCTTGTACAAACCATCTTTCCTCTCTCACTATAACTTTCTCCTTCCCCTCACCGTCTTTTCATTTCGCCTTCCTTTCTTTCTTTCTTTCTTTCTTCATCTTCTCATGACCATAAAGCCGAAGTTTGAATGCGACATTCCTATCTACCATTTCCAGTAAGTTGTAAGTTGTACCTTTTACATGGTACCTTGAACCCAGTTTTACGGAATTGTATAAAATTCCTTTGGCATAACAACAATTTTGCACAACAACTTAAAATTAAATTCAGTTATGCATGGAGCAGGGGCATCAAATTTTGCAAGCTCTTTGTCACAGACATTCGTGTCTATAGGAATGAATTCATTTAGTACATCATAACTTGTCACTTGACTCTTGACTACCGTTCATGGTCCCTACTCCATAGTCCATACTCCCTACAGATGCATGATTGCGTTATAAACAATGACATGAAGTAGTTATCCAAGTCATTCAAGTTGAGAAGAAAACACACTTGATACTTGATGGAATTATAAAAAACTGAGGGGAATCATAAGATTTACAGACTATTTTCTGTAAAAGACTTTAAAGAAGATTGTTTTTCCCTTTTACATTTCTTTTTCTTGGCTTCAACCTTGAAGCAATTTGCTCCATCAATGGCCCTCTTTTTCTTTTCCATATATGCATATTTGTACACACTGTACATTGTACATAAATGTATATATATATGTGTGTGTGTTTATGCAGCTTTGCCCTGCCCTGAAAATTAGATTCATTTTCAATGTAAGCTTCCGTCGACAACTTTTTTGGCAAAAGTTCACTACACCGCATAATTTGTTGCTCAAGTAAATTAAAACAACCACTTATATACATCTTACATATCTCTGCTTTTCCCATCCCATTCCATTCCATCCTTAGATCCTTAGAGACACGTTCCCATGTAAACGTGGGCAAAACTGAATACGGAAGAGTATAATCATCCATGTACTCAATATAGATACTACATGGATACATAAGCGTGTGACAAGGCAGCAGAGACCACCACCAGCCACCACGATCAAACTCCTATATTATACAACTACTTTAATCTACATAATACTTACTACATATTACCATGTGCATTTCCTCTATTGTACAACTGTTCAATGTACAATGTACAATATGTATTTTAATTTTAATTCATTTCTTGACTCTACCCACTTCGCCAAACTAAACATCCCAAGATTATGTGGAATTTCTACAATTTCTAATTGCTTTCCTTGTCCTTATACAACCAAAATAGTTTATATGCAAAATACAAAATACTTTGTATATGGAATACGGAGACGTCCTCTCTGTGATTTCAAGTCGTATTTTCATATTCAAATTAAAACTATAAGTAACCATAGCTTTCTATACCAACTACCAACTTCCTAAAACTACTACCAAAACTAGGAAAATTACTTACAACAAAAGGAAACGGTCTTAAGAAAGCACTCCTTGGTTTTCAAACCAAATAGATGTATACATTATTTTGCAGTCCTTTTAAATGATTATTATGCACATTATCTATATTTTGTCTGGTTAAGACATGGATTTGAATCCTGCAGTTCCTATAGTGAAACTTCCTTGGATTTTAAAGCACTGCAAATTCCCTCTTTACTCTTGACTGTTGATTATCAATGAACAATAAACATTATCGTTATTAAAGTATGTATCATGTAGAATTTTATTGAATCTCGTGAAAAATAATTTACTACTTACACTCAAGAGAAATTAAAACTTGTACTAGTGTAATCATTATTATGGTCAATGTCAATTTCAACATTTGTTACTTGTAAGCACATGAAACATTGCAAATGAATAAAAAACATCCCTAGTTTTTTTCTAATAACACTAAATAATAATAATAATGTAGAAAGTAATGACAAAATAAGTAAAAGAGACGTTTATGTTCTCAACAGAACTGAGTACTGAACCGGAGATCAAAGTAGACATGTCACATGCAGTATGCAGGTGGGTTGTAATTTGTAATGTGCAGACTGTGAAATGTTTATTATTCAAGTTGATGGTTGTGCAAAAGAAGAGAAAAAGGAGGAGGGAGAAGAAGAAATACAACAAATGTAAATTCAATGTCCAATGTCCAACCAAAAATCAAAGATACCTTATAGAAAGGAAGGTGAAATGTAAAACATTACAAAAGCTCAAAGAGCAGTAATAAAATAATACATTTCTGTCTCCTTGTTCTCTGTGACTGTGAGGTGTATTATGTGATGTACCCGACTATGGCAACTTTTATACTACTACTACCTACTACAGTCTTTTATGATCATTCCATCACCATCAAATAATAACCTATGACTTGGAGGAGCCTCCTCTCACTACCATCATTCTGCTTTCTGTTTCAAGCTACTGTGCAAAAGGTGGAGAGAAGACATACAAAAACGAGAGCCTAGGACATGTTACATCTGTACTCTGTCCTCTGTACTGAAGAATAATATGTGAGATGCTGCGAACTTTCATATTTTATAGTCAAGTAACGTACACCGTAACGTAGAACGTTGTCTCCCTCTAAACACATTCGACATGATATGGTTCATTCCTTCATTCCCTCTATGGAATATGGAATATGGACTATCGACCATCGTAAACAAACAGAAAACTATCATCAGTATCAGAAACGGACCTTCATCCACGTTCCTACTACTACTACTACTCTCTTTTCCTCTTGCTCTCTCGCTCTCTGAGGATTCTCCTCCTTTTTCCTAATAATAACAATAATATTCGGAAACAGAGAGATGAAAACAGATCATTTCTCTCCATGTGGAACCCTCCAAGCTCCAAGGCACTTCCAAACTCCAAACCTTCCAGTCTGCCGTGAGACAGTAGACAGTCCATTTCAATTTGATACTTTACCATTCCATTCCTTCCAATCTCCTGCAATCTATGGAGCTAGTAACTAAACATTGCGTTCAATTTTATCTAACGCATTCAACATTCGACATTCAACATCCGGCTCATCCTATACCCTATCAAATAGGAAAAAGCAACCATTCATGTATAAGTTTCAGGACGCTCTCATATTCCATACAAATTCAAAATGATCATAATTTCAAATGGACCTACTACCTACAACCTACACATACTTCAGTATATGTAACATTGCAAAAATCTAATTTTGGTATCTTCATAGGAATACGAAATGAAAAAAAAGTCAATTTCAATAAAATAACAGAAAGCCCACACAACCCGTTTCAAGCCTATTCGTTTTACTTTCAAATCAACTTGCAACTTGTGTGTTTACATGATCAAAATCTCATTCTTTTTCACATATAGATTGATATTATATAATAATATTATTTCTACTTAACTACATGTGTGTCCCTTTTTCATTCTTTAATCATCGAATCATCAAATCATCAAGATCATAGGAAAGTCGAAAGAATAATAAGCATCAAAACAGTAGTAGTCAATAGTCAATAGTCAACAGAGAACAGACAAAGTAAATTGTTTGTGTGTGTGTGTTTTTGTTTTTTGAAGGTTCACGTTTATTTACAAAACCTGAAGCTGGAAATGTACTTTCTATGCTAGTTGCCAGGTTTATAGAGAAAGAAGATGAAAGTAGAAATGGCGGCATTCAAAGTACCAAATAAAACCAAAACGGTATTCAAAGGAACGAGGAAGAAAAGAAAGCCTTTGGCAACTCCAGAGCGCGTGTAATTTTTTTTCTGGTTCGCATTCGTATTCGTATTTGTATTCTCATACTCTTGCTCTTTCCGTCCTCTGTCCAAACTCCAAAATGGTTGATGCTACCAGACCAACCAAACAGTCTGCTTCCACTACGACTACGACTACAACTCCAACTATACGAATACAAACACGAATGCCAGTAAAAGTGCGACTACCACTTTTACTTTTACTTTTTATTCTATTCATTTCTTCAAGCTTGTCTTCTTTTTTTTCTTATAAGAGATTGAGACAACATTTGCACCTCCATCTGTGCACCGTGCACCGTACGTTGTACATTGTACGTTATATATAAAGCATACAGCCCCATGTGTACGGAAATGTATGGACGAGAGAAAGATGAGCAAAGGAACAAAAGGAGGAAAGAGGGAAAGCACGAGGAAAATTGGATTAAAAACGGTTGCACTCGGTAATAAAAAAGACGACAAAGAGAAAAGAAAAAAAAAGACTAAAACATACATGATTGTATTCTCCATGTGTTTAACTTGAGACATGACGATCAAGAAAAGGAAAGGGCACCATCAAAAGAGGAAGAGAAACGTATGTGCACAGACACAGACACAGAGACACACAAAAAAAACAAGAAATGGAATGCTGTCGTCCGGAAGAAATGTCTGTATAAACGCCTCTGCTTCAAAATGTCCTCATATATTTGACTACACATCTCACAACTTACAACTTACAACTGACTTGACTTTTCAAAGAGGAACAAGACAAGAGAGAAAATAGAAAAGAGAAAGACACAGCACTTTCTTTCTTCTTCCTTTCACAAAACTTGTAAAATCTAGAAAGTAGAATCCAGAATAGAACGGCTAGAGGCTGTACAATGTGCAAACTTGTACAATGTACATTGTACATAAACTTCAAAGAGAAAAGTATGAGCGGGGCCCCATTTAGAAATTACAGTTGGGCTAAACGATTCAACTAACGTTGAGTGGATTTATCACCAAATCCTACAGTCTACAAAGTACAAAGTACAAACTACAGAATACACAGCAGTGTTATTACACTGTTTGATATTTGCTATGTGGTGTTTGGTGTTTGATGTTTGGAGTTTAGACCGTTCCATTTGCCATTAACCATTTCTGCCTAAAACCACCCGAATAATTAAGTATGGCCATAATCTTAAACGGTCCAATTATGAACCGATAAAACACACACATATTTGTGGATGAAATAAAGATTTCCAGTCTAAAACCTCATCTTGGCATCCTTGCATAATATCATAATGCATAATATCATACCATAGTACATAATTCCATCAACCACCAAATTTTTAAATGGATAAAAAACATTCTAACACTTCCCTTTTCCCTTTCATCCTCTGTACTCTGTATAATAGATAAATAGGGAAGGGAAAAAATTTCTAAATGAAATAAATTCATTTGACGACAGAAGAAACCCCTTAAACTAAATTGTCAGCATATTATGTATTATGTATGCGGAAATGTGAAACACATGTACAATGTACAAAGTACAGAGAGAAAGAGCTCCCACACATACAAACGCACGCTCTTTTTCTCTCTGCTACTTTATGCATACCGGTATGAAGATCATTTTGTGTCATAAAGTAGAAACCATACCAGAGACCGTAATGTAGTAAGTACGTATAAGTACCACATCGTAGCCTCTCGTTGGTATAAGAAACACCAAAGCCAACGCAATGTTCGTTAAATGCACTTAGGAATATTGAAGAAAATTGCATAGAGCTTCAAAATCTCACGCCTTTTTATGGATATGACGATCTCTAATGGTTTTCCATAGATCAGAACTCAGAGCTCAAAACTCAAAACCTTCAAGCCATCTGCAAAAGTACACAGCAGCGATCTACGAGTTCAACAACGTTCAAGTACAAGTTCATGCTCAAATACATTGAGAGATGAAAAGTCATTTTCGGGAGAATTTACAACATACAAACGTATGCTTCGTCTACGTATGTATTTACTATGTACAAAGCCAAAGGCAGAGCCAGAACTAAACATAAAAAGTGTACATAGTAGATTTAAGCAGTGTCACCGTAAACCAAATATCTATAATCAATATAATCTCGCTGTGTGGTTTCCCAATTCTCGTTTTTTTTCTCAATTTCCTACGAAATACAAAATGTATTAAAATTAAAGATGTTTGACTTTGCTCAGATTCTGTTCACTATAGCATTACAAGACGATTTCAGTTATTCATCTCTTGTGGACAAATTATTTTACATTTTACAACCCACAGCTATACCCATTATAATATAGTGAGAGCTTCAAGTTTGTAGTTCGTAAACGTGAGTTGTTGTGACTTATGTCTATTTGAATGGAAGGTAATATAGTTATAAATTATAAACATTTCTGAAATGTATAACAATTCTTGTCAATTTTGGATTGCCAATTGTCAATTCCTGTGCCTCTTGGTTTCTTGGTTGGTTGTGTAATCATTCAAAATACACAATCAATATATCTTCATGGGTTTTATTCAAACAGCAAAGAGCAAACTTCAAGAATCAAGAACCAAGAATAAATAGCAAAATGATGATTTGGCAAAATGTTCAAGTGAAGTGAGGACAGAAAGTGAGTGAGAGGCAGCGAACGAGAAAGAAAGAGAGAGAGGAAGAGAGAGTTTCTGTCACCAAGAGCTATAGTTGTGACTTGTGCCAAATCACCGCAAACTTTAATACTTGAAAGTATCTTGAATACTTTGAGTTGAGTGGTTCGGCCTTGCCAAAATTTTTGTATCGTGTATTCGTGTCTCCTGCTGGGCGCTGCCGTCAACTTTTTTTTATACTTCTTTTCACTCCTCAAATATAAGATGAACTGTGGACTGTGGACTGTGGACAACTAATGAAGTATTATTTAGTGATTCAAATGTAACTGTGGGATGCTAATTGCCATACAACCCTTCGCTGCTTCTTCCTCTCTCTCTTTTAAATACATGGTACATAAATACATACACTTGATCAATAAATCCATGATTCGTTCAACCATTAATAACCATTTATCAGATTAATTAAAAAGTCATTCGTCTACTACGACTCGACTCGACATTCGACATGTACGTAATCTGTAATGCTAAGGGAAATATGAAATGAATTTAGTCACATGATAGAATCACGGAGCTTTCATACTCCATTGTACATTGTACATGAAATATTTTACATGTATTGAATATTGCACTTGTTCATGTTGATTCATGTGTCGTGAACGACAAAAATCATCAACTTTCATCTTGATAAAAATCTACAATCCATAACTCATAATGTCATGTTCCTTCCTATTTTTTCATATAGATTCTACATGTATGTATCCTGTTGTAATGTCAACATGTAATATGGAATGTGTATGCAAGATGCAGATATGGTGATAAAAAATGATTTAATATTGAATAATAATAATAATAAGAGTGAATGGTTCACTTACTCTGAATCCTTTTTCCTATTTTCGGGTATTTCCGCTTCATATTTGGGCATGTAGAATTGTGGCGGTCTTTTCCCTCCGACAATTGACAGACGTTCTTCAGGTGTGGACTGAAATCTCCTGTCATCCAAACGACCATTTTGATCCTCCGCCTTGACATACAGCACGTACTCCATGTCAAGTTGAAAGGGATCCGAGCCTCGCGTCCTGACCACCCCTGATCGTTCATCTACTTCGAACCGTCCTCCGGCTGTAAAAGGAACAAAACAAATAATTAGGTTTATCATAATGACTTATTTCAACAGAAAACATGTCAGTCATACAGACTGAGACACTTTTTCTTATCTATATCTAAGAAAAAGGACACTCGACGAAAAGTGCACAGACATGAAACAAGAAATGTGAACGTACATAGTGCATCGTAGAACATGAGTACATTTGTAGACCCAGGGACAGAAAAAGAGACCGAATGTCGAACATAAACCAAATACCAAACCTTTATTTTGAATGAGGAAAGTAGAGTAAACATTCATGTCCCTGACTTTTTGTCCCTTCCCCCAAGGGCGTACAAAAAAAAGGATGGCGACAAAAAGAAGCCTTTTTTTATGTATTATGTATTACTAGGATTTGTTTGTTTTTGTTTTTGTTCGTACCAACTAAACTTACACAGATTTACCAATCTCATTTTATTACTAGAACAAATAGTCCTAATTAAATCCTTTTCATTCTTTTTTTTGTACCATTTACCGTTTAATTTTATAAATACGAACAAGAAACAAAATTAAATAAATAAATAGACAACAATTATATCATTAGGAAATTATGTCTCTTGTCATCATTTGGTTAACGGTACTCTTAACATTTAATTTTGTCACATGTATACTTGTATTGTGAATTGCTTAACTGTTAAGTAAAAATAAGGAGGATGAAGACAAAGACAACAAGTAGTTCAAATATGAAATGACATTTACATTTATATTTTACATTTATGATGAACAAAGAGAGGCCTACATAATATAATATATACTATATATAATCCATAGCATGATAAATATTAAATCTACGCACACAGTTTTACATTAAAAATTATGATTTTCTATTAATGAGCATGACTCAAAACAAAGGAAAGACGCCGGTTGTCTTAAAACTTAAAATTCAAAACTCAAAACATACTTCATCACTACATACTAAACATACACAAAATATAGAGTATTATGATAAGAATAGAATTACAAAACATGAGTGAAATGCTAGGTTGACAGTCGTTGAGCTGCAGACGATGTGATGACAGTCCCCGTCAAAATACAGTCATTATTCTTCCTCTTTCTTCTCCTTCTTTTTCATTCCAACTGTACAAGTTCACATTTCATTGCTTCAGAGCTATAATATACAGACATTCTATGATATATTATATATTAGACTGCGTCATTTTGTTGAAAGACATAGTCACTCATGTTTTAAATTACTATTTTCACACAAAAAAAATTAATAAGAGAATCGAGAGACTCTCTTCCCACACGTTTAAAAGAAGAAGAAGTAGATCATAGAATGTCTGATTAAAAATATATACTGAAAATACTACAGTATCAACTTCAAAGTTGGTGAATGTCAAGTACAATGTGCAGTAGTAATAATTCTACTACTTTATGCATTATATTATCAAAGGAAAATTCAAAAGTAGTTGCTGAAGTACTTCATGGAAAAGTCAAGAAGAAAGGAAAAGGAGAATAAATTCATTCTTTTGATGATTTCATTTATTTTGTATTGTACAATATTTTACTTCTGTCCCACTTCTATATAGTAAATTGGTATACACACAGACTTAAAAATATCTATACACTGGTACGCACAAAGGCAAATTAATTTGAGGCATATGACAGACCCTTTCTCAAAATTTACAATTTACAATCTACAATACGCCATCAAGAAAATGCAAACGTACATCTAGAATCTGGAGACTTTTACAATATTTTTTTGAAATACAAGCTACAAGATTTTTGTATTGTCTACAATATGCCCTGTACAGTGTACACTGTACAATCCACAACAGTTTTATATTGTATATTATGTGCAGTACGTGCGTTGGCAGTTTAAGCTTTGAGGAACACTATGTATAATGTATCATGTATAATGCATTCTCAATATCACGAGGAACACTCATCGCATTTCTTCAAGATAAAGATGGATGGCTGAAACAAAAATGTTCAGTCGTGGATGGAATACATAAAAAAGAATACACAATATATATTTATATACCCACTGTACAGTGTACAGGGTCTCAACGGTGAAGGATGAAGGATGAAGGAAGGAAAGAAAGAAGTAAAGGTACATGGATGATACCTAGTCTCTAGTCACCTAAGATAAATAGTTATTTATAACAATAGAAGATAGGGACAAGACAGGGTTCCTTAGGCTCGCTCTCAAACGATGGAAAAACTACACACGTATATTCAACTTACCCTTCATCCTCATCCTCAACTTCAACTTAAACCTAAACCTCAACCTCATCTTGGTTTTTACAGAAGAAGCTGACTTGTGAGTACATAGTACATACAGAAATTACACATCGTCTATAGTCTACTACAGCAGCATAATATAGTGGATAGAAATGGTATAATATTATATATATTATATACACATTATACATATGGGTAGGAAGACAAGATAGAAGATAGAAGATGAGCACAATGGAGTTTTTACACAGGATAATTGTTTGAAAAGACCGTTGCCGTTCCTTTACTTTGCTTTCCTCTTTTCCCTACCGCTACTATCTACTATCTACTGTCTACTCTGTACTCTTTTGAGTAAAAATGTATTTACAATTTACAACACTACAAAACTATCCTCGCTTCTGACTTTTGAACAAAATGATGTAAGGAAAGGATACATAATACATAATCTATGTACAACAAAATAGATAGGTAGAGAAGGTAGTCAGGGAAGAAGAAGAAGAATAAAAAGGAGAAGAAAAACTGGGAAGAAATTCTAAACCCGCTGACTAGGCTTGGATGACAATCATTTTTTGTCTTCTCCCAAGCTCATCGTCATCCTCATCAGCATCAAAAACATGAGCATATACAGCATTCCCAGGAACTAAATGAAAAAAAACTGACTTTTTTTTACTACTTTTACACTGTACACTGTACATGTACTTAATACTTAATACACATTTCTAAATCTAAAAGATCTATCTGTACAACTTCCCTCGTCTAATGTACATTGTACATGTACATATTGTAAAGTGGAAGCTCACAAAAAGCTAATTTAATTCACTATATTTACTACTTTGTTAAAAGGGAAATTTAGAAGATGTGACCAAATTTGGCTACACATAAATTTTCCAGGGTATCACTGAAATTCCTTTAAATAACACTGATATATATTTATCTGTATTTGAATTTTATGCATATGCTCATGTATATGTTTACTTATGAATCTTTGTGGGCATAAATTTTCATTAGGAGTAATAAAAATCCTTGTAAGGGTCTGTTCTTCCTATTGTTATAGACATAAGATACATAAGATTTACAAAGGTTAGGTAAGTATACACCAGTAACTTATTATTGCACTATGAAAATTTCAATTCAATCTACAAGTGATGCACGAAGGGTACTTTTGATGCAATTAATACAAAATCCAGCCCGTTTTCCCCTCCCTGGTTTACTTAGATATTAAAATTCCTTTTTATGAAGGGAACACAAGTGTTTGTAGAATCTAAAATTAACTGGAATTTTTTTTATTTCGGCGTAAAATTTTGGACAGGAATCATAAAATACGAATTGGTGACTGGGATTCGATATGGGAAAATATTTCATTGTGAATGATTGTATTTACAATTTACCATTTACAATTTACACTTGATCCAGGGAATGACAAAAAAACTATTGTATAATATAATACAAAATACAAGATACTAGTTACGAGTCAACTTGACAATAAAAAAACTTGACTATAATTCCATCCTATTCAAAATTCAAATCAACGACCCACATCTTGAATCTACACTCTTGTTTCTTGTTTCATGTCTCAAAGTCTCTTCTTTCATATTATTATAGTAGTTTTGCTCCTGTATCCTTCATGGTTCTTTAGCATAACTATACTTGATATTTATTATGCTCAGGATTTAAGGATGGATTTTATCAAAATACTCAAGTATCCAAAAATGCATAAAATAAAAGAGAGAAACATTTCTTTGTACTTACTTCTATCACGGACAATGAAGTAGTGGATGCTGTGATCTGTATCTGGATCTCGAGCTTGTAATGTAAAAATGGGTGTATTTGGTAGAGCATTGAGTTGAACTACAGCTTGCATGGGTAACGGTCGATTGATGAAGTATGGACTTTCATCATTCACATCTGTAATAATAAAATTAAATAATAAAAAAAATTAAACACCATGAATCAGAATAAATTTATTTTATTATATTATGTAAGTAAAAGGTATGAATTATGAATATTTTTCAATTCAAGTTCAGAATTTTATTCACATGTTCAGTTCTTTTACTTCCACCATAGGAAACTGTACTAGTTTTGATGAAACAATAATAATAATAATAATATGGTTACTCATATGAGTAATAAGTAATAATATTGATGATGGTAATTTACCTTTTACGTAAATGATTACCCTCTGGTTGTCCGTATCTGTAATCATAGAACATAACAAGAAACGGCACTTATTATCACAGGTATTTCTTTATTACATATATTTGTATACACACACTTATTTTCAATAACTAATAACTAATATCCATGCCTTTATACTATAGTATACTCTTGAATCTTGACTGAACTAGAAATTTGTACATTTTTATGCATCCAATACTGATCAGGAAATTACACAGGCATTAATTATTCTCTATGAAAAACATGTAGGCACAACACATCTTATAGAATGTAGTATGCTTAAGGTTCACATGCAAGTACAAGACAGAAAGCCAGCTAAATAAAAAGTAACTAACTACATCAAACATGCACAAAGCTTTACAAGCTGCAACAATTATATTCCACACTCCATATTTCAAATAATGTGCACTGCGTACAATAGCCGTATAGCGTATAGAATTAAATTCGAAGAATAAAGAAGAATATGAATAGGAAAGGAAAGCAAATAAGCAAATATTTTAAATTGGTAGGTACCAATAATCCGGCAAACCTTCTTGGAAATGTACTTGCCCTAACCAAAAATAAAAAAACTTCCCTCCTAACTAATTGGAAATGATTCAACTATTCATTATAGATGCATATCTATAATTAAACAGAGTTAAAATAATTTCAAAGTACAGCCTTTTGTATTGTACAAACTTCCAAGATTTTTGTACATAAATGGTAGATAAAATATTATATTATATGTATTTGAGGCTTCCAACTACAAATTATTTCAAACCTATACCATGTACAACACTATTATTACATTTATTAGATTAGATATACTTTCTCAAAAGTCACTCTTCTAAATACGAATATGTACATGATCATCAACTGAATACCGAATCCCTGTATAAACTTCGATACTGTTAGGAGTTTGGAGCCTTTTGTGTACAAATAAAACATAAAACACTATGAGTCTATTGACTCTCGGAGCTAGAAGCAAGCACGTGTTAAAAACTGTGCCGTTTTATGTCCTATGTTTATGATTTTTTTCTGAAAATAACCTAGAACCTAAATATATCCGTATCTTTCCGTTTCATCGGCATTACTTTTCCCTTAGGAAATTATGTAGGTTTACGAGTTGTTTTTTCATGTTATTATATAAATAAATATTTTTAGCTAAAGGTAAAATCTGATATATCTGTATGTACAAACAAAAACAATTTGAACACTAAATACAAAAAAAATTCCACGTGGGCTAACTACTAACTCCACTTTGAATGCTGGATGTGGAATGATGACAAAACTTGGAAAATTCTACAGAATTCTGAATTCTAGGAAGTGTCTTGTAGATGATAATTTTCTTCATCATTAAATAAAAACTACATATCAAAACAAAAGGAAGAATGACTTGAGGCTAGATGCTTGAGCTAGGAGGAAGAAGGAAGTATCTACAAGCTTATGTATATACATAATACATAAGCCATTAAAAATGACATTTATTTTCTCTAATCATAACTTTCCAGATTAGCTCAATCAAGCAACTTGAAGCGGTAGCTGTTTCTGCATTTAAATTATACAGTTACCCAGGATTCAACAGACATTTCTGCTGAAAGTTAAAACCTATCAAAAATCAAAAGCTTCTCTTGAAGCACCAAGTACAAACTTTTGCATGTCACTGACACAAGGTTGTAGTAGTTCAGAATTCAAAACGTCAACGTATGAGTAAACAGGTTAAAAATTGAAAACAAAATTTTTCTGTATTTTGTAGTTTTTGTGATTCCATGTATTGTACACAGAGGACTAGCATTATAAATAACAAATAATAGTAAAAACTCAAAACACACACACAACCTGCAGCATGTCTTTTGTAATTCTTTTGGACATTTGGATTTTGGATGCTAAATGCTAATGTTGAAATTACACATTGAAAAAATTATCAAGTAAAAGCTAAAGAGTATGGAGTATGAAGTGGAAACAAAACTGAAGACATAACATGGGAAGAAAAGACAAATTGGTTAATTTTATGCCTTTCCCCCTTCCCTACAGATAGTTTGTTCTTTCACGTTCACTCTTTCCACATCTGGATTCCCTCAAGTCTCAAATCTCAAAGCTCAAGACTCGAGACTATTAGTAAATACAGAAAAAGATGTAAAGAAAACCCGTGGCATGATGCAGCTACAATCAAGAAGAACATATCCATCACGCATGTTTACCATTAAAAGATTTTTCAAATTACTACCACAATAGCATACTGTAGGTACATATTTGAAGCTATTTTCTTCAACTCTCGCTTTTCATATTATGATATCATCATCATCATGATCCACGAAGACAACGTCAGCCGCACGATACAATGGAAGGTGAAAATGATGAACAAATATTTTATCTTGCTACAAAACCTCCACCACTCTATTTTGAAAAGAAAAGACCGCAAGTCAAAAACGTCAAATAAATAGTATACATGATACATCCAAAATCCATGTGTCTAGTGTTTTCAGTCTTCAGTCTAGGTAAAGAAAATAGTGGACAAAAGCGGAATAAAATGACAATATATGCAGATATAACCTATTATTATTGCTAGAGCTATTACGATTATGATTATGTTATTATCCGTAAAGTGGAGAGTGTCAAAGAACACCTACAATGATGCGGATGCGGTCTGTCTGTTGTCTGTTGTGAACAATGGGAGATGTATGGCGTAAATACATGAACATAGGATGCATCAAGGAATTTTAAACCTGCTTTCCAGTATGCATTTACTATATATTCACTGTTAAAATTCTGCATACTTTCTGGACGTAAAAGTCTCAAAACTCAAAACCCCCGGATTGTAATAATTAATAATTTCCTCATATTGTTCGTTTGAAAATTATTATGATTGATTATACTTGTATACTGGTATACAGGGTGAGGGACGTGCTTCAAACTGCAAGTAATTTTAAACTATATATTATACAATATAATTATTTATAATAATCACCACAAGCGTAAAATGACAAGAGTAAACTTGTCATCAAAACAGATACTGTCAATACCAAAATTATAGTACATAAATAACGTGGGTTTTACTTACTGTGGATAACATAAAATAAATAAATAATTTGAATTTTGAATACAAATGATATTCCAGAATTTAGAATGTATCTAGAATCTAGAAAAGTTTATTTAGATAGTCAATAGTTTCTGGATTCTGGGTGCTTTGTGCTGGTATAACTTCTGGAACAAAACTCAGCCAACCAAACCAAAGCCTCCTATAACAAATTAAAATGAAGCGTGAATATACAACAACAACACATGTCTCCTGTCTCCAGTCTAGTCCAGAGTATGCAATGAATGCATGAAGCTCTTTACACATTACACAACACGACACTCAGCTGGCTTCGTTCTAGTTCCTTGTGTACTAATTTTATCACAACTAATACCTATGTATAAGGCCTCTAAACCATTTTAGCCTACGTATAATATGCAAATGTTGGAATGTTTTTACATAATATTCCTAGTTTGTATTTGTATTTTGTATCGACGAATCGAAGAAGCATTACAATTTTCAAAGAGTTCAAACTAGTCCCTCTCTCCTTTTGTCTCCTTTTGCCAGTGTTAATATTTCGGTTTTCGGTTTACTTACTTTCCATCACAAACAACAGTTCCCACTCTACTGACACCAAACTTTTGAATATTATCAAACAATAATAATAGTATCAACATGAATAAAACCCAAAGTCTGCAGAGTTTGTAGTCTGTATACATTCATCTACAATCCACATTGAACATAGAACATAATAAATGATGTACTGCCATGGCATGATATGAGCTGAGGAAAGTCAATCGACCTTCATTCACACCATTACGAGGATGAGTTCTGAGAAACTCGGAATAATTAAAATGCCAAATCAATATGGAAAAGTATGCAGTGTGGCATAGAAACTAGAAACAGAAACAAACACTGAAATTGAAATTGATATTGACAGAGAAAAAGCAATAGCTTCAATAAAATGGCAAATATGTTATATAAATAGAAAATTGAAAAAAAAAACATGTAAAAAACTTGAACCAAGGCTTTACTAAACCTTCGATTTCCAGGGTTTACAACATGTATTATGCAAAACTGATTACTCAGCTCAAAATCTCAAAACAAAATCCGAACAAAAGCTAACTGAAACAACAACAAAAATGATGATAATAATAATAATAATAATAATAGTAATGACGTTGAAGGGAATAAAAACAAAAATGCATTGGAAATATTACTGTATTATGCAACAAGAATCAAGTCTTAAAACTCAAGACTCAAGACAAACAAGTTGAGAAGAATACAGTAAGAAAAAGGCAGAGCACAAAACATCAAATCAAATCACAAAACATTCGTGCAATTACAGTCAAGAGTCAGGACTCGAGACAGGCTATAAAACAAAAACTAAAACCAAAGAAAGGGAAGAAAACGACATGGCAAACTATTTATAAATAATAAATACGGCAATCTATAATCTATACGTATACACTATACACGTATTAATATCTACTACATACATATATCGTATCACAAACACAATCACAACCACAAACACAAACAGTATACGAACAGCAAACACATTTTGTATATGAGAAAATACAGTTAAATTCACTTACATTTGACTCCTGATTGACGTTTGCATGTAGGGAAACAAAAAAAGAAAATCATTCTTTTAGTCATTGTATTCATACTTCATACATTCATTGACACTGTACTGACTCTGCTGTCTGATAACCATCTCTTATCTCGTCTATCCAATCTTATATTTGACTTTGACTTTACAATTCCATCTCCTCTTCATTTCTTTCCATTTATCTATCTATCTATCTTTCTTTCTATCGATCTATCTACTTGTTTCTGTCTACTTCTCTTTCTCCATCCATCCATCCATCCATCTATATTTTTCTTCATACAATATCTACATATATTATAATTTATAAGCTATTTGTACATCCCCTCTATCTCAATTTTCTTCCACATGTGTCGATAAAAACCAAAAAGAATTTTTCCTACATCTCTCAAAGTATTAGGCATGTAATACAATGTACAATGTACCTTGTACAATGTATTACATATTACATACAAAAGAATGACAAATGTTATTACTTTTACTTCTTATCATGCCTGAAAATCCTAGTCAACGTGTACGTCGTGGACTTGTACAAGAAGCCAGAAAGATAGAGTGGATATTACATTGTGTACACTGTACACTGCACACTGTACACGGTACACACAAGGGACAAAGGTGCAAGGCAACACGACGTAAGTCTAGGATCTAGGACCTAGGCTTAGCTTAGCTTTCCATTACCCGGACACGGAAAAATCTTGTAGCAAGACACGTGTGAAGAAAAAAGATTTATACGATTTAAAGCGTAAGCCTCAGAGACAGATAGATATATATTATATATATTATACATGGACGAAGATAGAAGATGGCCAAGACAAAGACAGAAGAAAAGTGCGTGTGTCTACTGTCTAGTGTATCTAGTATCTAGTGTCTACACAAAAGTGTAAGTGTTAGAGAATAGTAACAAATGCTAGTGTAATATTTGTACCTGTACACTGTACATGTATTTTAAAGGTATTATATTGTTATAAAAAATACAGATAGGATTTACATCATAGATTTTACTATACACATCACAGTTATACATAATAATATTTTGTATGATGTATGATATTTTACATTATCACAGGATATCACATTGAACCCTTCAAATTTTATGTATATGGACAGATTGGTTTGGTTTCTCCCCCAAAGCCAACTATTTTATCATCACTGTACATCTAAAAAGATGAATTGAGACATCGACGAGCTTTCTCCAGGCCATAATTCATTATTAAAGAAATTATACAAGATGAAATGACGGAAATAGATAAGTTTGACATTTAAATTTTAAGATGGGATACGGAGCGTTCAATATCGAATACAGAATACTGAAAACTGAATATTGATTGTATTTTACACCTGTTACAAATTGTATCTGAAGGATCATGATTGACATTTCCACTTTTAGTAACACAAATAGATATAACATAGACGGTGGAATGAAGGTAAAGACTGATGATACTATTTGTTGATTTTGATTACAACATCTTTCTACTTTGTTGTTCTTCTTCATGTTTCCTGTCCCTTCATGTATGATTACTGATTACCATTTACCATTGTTTTATACCACCATTATTCATTATTATTATTGTGACATTGACAATTAGATTCCGTTGCATTACTCCACCGCCGGGAGAATGTGAAGAATGAAGAATGAAATAGAAAGAAACGAAGAAAGGAAGGAAGGAAGAAGAACCAATGAAGAAAGATGATGTTTCATGGTTCAGGATGGTTGTTGAGAAATGAGAAACTTAAATGGAAAGACAAAGATATATAAAGAGGAAAAGAATCAAGTCTGACCACCAAAAAACAGCAAATACAATTATAATAACTTGGTAACAACCTCCAAACTGCAAAAAAAAATTCTCAACTCTGTCCTCTATACTCTATACGTCAAGTTTGGTGGACCATAAAATATATTTATGAGCAGAATGTTGGTTGTTGGTTCTTTAACTGACTCATCATATGTGAATTTCTCTGTTCTCCGTTTCTTCTTATAGTTATCGTTACCGTTTCCAATCCCATCCAAGTCAATCCAACCCAGTCCAGTCCAGTTCAGTTTTAACCTTATCCGAAAAAACAACTCCAAGTCATCTATACATATAGTACACACGTCTAGTCCAAGTAACGTAAAATAGAATATATTTTACCTTGTGGAATCTAAACTCGAGTCATTTTCTTCATTTTTTTTGTCAGAACTGTAATCGTTTTCAACAGCATTGATAGTATTGGCAATGGCAATAGTAATAGTAGTAGTCTAGTTTTAGTACATGGTACAAAATACAAAATACAGAATATTATACGAGACACGAGCTGTAAGCTGTAATGGTAGTCCTCGTCTTGTTGTACCAGTAGTCGTAGGAGTAACAGCATTTCTATTATATGATTACCATTCCTTTCATATCGAAATCGAAAGACGAGGAAGAAAAGTGCAAAGCACACCACACACCAAACCAGACCAGACCAAACCAAATACCAAACCGTACCACCATTTCATCTACAATCTACAATCTACTTACATACATGCTACTCTATCTGTATACACGTATCTGGTTAGCTCCTACTGCCTACTTCCTACAGTTAGCAACCGGGAACGGAATAGGAAAAGAAGAGGAGACGTCGAAGGCACGGAAGCAAAGAAGGAAAAAAAATCGAAGAAGAAAGGAGGAAAACAGTGAGAGTTGTCGAGGCACTTGGCCTCACTATATCGATTTCTCTCTCTCTCTCACTCTTTCCAGTTCCAACTCTGCTTCCCTCTCTGTCTCTCTCCCGATCCCGACCCGGAGTTTTCTCTGTCTCTTTGCTTTGCTCTCCCTGCATTTCAGAGGAGCTTCTGTATAATGTTCCTATGCTGCTCTCTCTCTCTCTCTCTTTCTCTGTCTCGTTCTCTGTCTCTTTTCGGTGTGTATGTAGTATGTAATACAAGTGTATCTAACCCAGTCATTGTAACATGGAGAATGGAGAATGGAGAACGGCGGATAGTGGAAGAAAATAAGGAATTTTGTACATGTATACATGCGAATGTAGATATGAAGACATGTAGACAAAATATGCATAACATGAATTTGACCGTACACCATACACCATACACATGACGGCAAGAGCATGAACATTGAACATAGTCACTAGTATTTACTGAGACTCTTTCCTCCTCGTGTGCTCCATGTACATTCTACATTCTACATTGTACAGTGTACATTCATCGAGGAAACACAACCAAAGTTTCAACTCCAACTCCAACTTGAGTCAGAGTGAGAGAGAATCTCACCGAAAAGACGAGTTCACTTTTCCACATAGTACGAGGGGTGTTATGCCCTGTAGCAGGCTCATATAGAAACGTAGTAGAGAGTGAAAGAGAGAAGGAAAAGAAGATAAAGTTTCCTACATATTTGTATATATACACACATTACACATATTTCATATTCGTCTACATCCACAATCCAGAATCCACACATACTACATCGTACATTGTACATTGTACATACTACATAACATCTATGTACATTTATCCCATCCACGACGGGGTCGGTTCTTCATATTGCTCTTGATGTTGGTGCTGCTCCGAAAATATGTAATGTACTCATGTATAAATGTTCCTCTATAACTAGAAAACTAGAAAATCCGATCTCAGATCAGAAATGCACCGTATGGCTTAACGTTAGTTGATATAGCATGGAATTCACATGTATACACATAGATACATAATATGAGCTATAGCTGGAACGCAGAACATTGTACTGAATGCTGAACTGTATGGAGTTTGGAATCTCTCGCTCGCGCTCTATAATATTCTCTCCCTCTCCTATTGTATATGTATGACTCTCTCTCTCTCTCTTTCTCTAGTCTATTCTTTACTTCTTTACGATAATTCTCTCGTTTACTTGAATACTTTATTCACAGTTACGGTAGCATCGTTTCCAGTTTTGAGTTTTGAGCCTCGACGTTTGCCTTTCGAATCTACAGTCTCGAGTCAATTTCATAAATTGTGTAATGTAAGGACCAAAAAGTTTCATAAGGATCAAAATCAGGTATAGAGTAGTTCTGTAGATAGAAAGGACGTTCCAACGTTCCAACGTTCCAAAATTCTTGCTCTTTCATTATTTCATTATTAAAGAGAGGACAATATATAGGGAAGAGTAAAGAGTGCGAGCGAAAGAGCATAATACTAAAAACGGAGGAAAGTAAAGGATGACTGAACTCTGGTGTATCATATTATAATCAAACTCACTCACAGAGTTTCCATTCCATTCCATTCAATGGTATTTACATATGTTTATATGTATAAGTATTATACAACTATGTTTGTAGGTGGATGTCTATAGAATGGAATATGGAATATGAAGTATGGAAGTGTGATTCCGTTCTTTAGCTAGCTCACTCTGCCTCTTGTAATTTCGTGTACACTTAAGCAGTACAGATACACGAGTACAGAATAGAAGCTTTGAGTAGGAGTAAGTGAGAGAGATATCAGATATTATAATAGAAATATCGTACCTTTGTTTACTTGACAATACCGGCAATGCATCCTCAAACTTTGTGTACATTGTAGACGGACACGGACATAGACCCAGAGACACAAACACTCCGATCCCAAATTCTGACTGCTATTAATATACTATCGCAGTGTTCTGTGTACAAAACTCATATTGCTTTCAATACTTTGAGTAGAAAGTAGAAATGATGATACTAGTACCTATACTATATATTTTGTCTTATTTACATACATCTTTGTACTTTGTATAGTTGATGATAGCCGAAAATAGGAAAGGGGGAGCAGGATCACTTTTGACTTTGTCATAATGAATCTCCTATCGATTCCCTAGTAAATAGTAAAGTGCACCAAGTAGAAATCGTATGTACAGATGAGACGACAAAATTCACTAAACATCTATAATCTATAGAGAGATCAACTTGGCTTTTGGCTTGGCTAACATTATTATACAGCAAGGTGATGACAATAGCACTGTGGACTGTAGAAATGATAATGACTTGAAACTCGCAACTTGGAACCACTATATCCACAACAACAATGGTATTGTATTAAGGTGAGTAATCTTACATCTTCTTCTCCTTCCCTTATTCTCAAGTCTTTGGTGGACACCACCAACCAACAACCACAGCATAATCCTAGTCTACAGTTCACAAAGATGTACAGAATACAGTATACATAATAAAATATCATTATGCAACTCGGTGGCTTCCTTACCAATGAAATTTCAAATTTCACACACACACACAAAACACGTTGTGCACAAATGCCGGTCTCATCTCCTGTCTCTATCTTTCTCAAGTCTCAATCCTCAATCATATTCATGTTTTCATTCTACGTTCACCACTCATCCCATGCCATTTCATTCCACCCTTTACTATATATAAAAGATGGGGAAAGAGGGACTTGGAGACTGGGAGAATTGTGAAATGCCTGACACTGTAGGAAACCACAAAGAATATTATGTAACCCACACAGAACATAATTGCTTAAATAAATAATTAACAGAGTAAACCAACTGAAATATTCAAATTTCTATGCAAATCAAAACTGAACACACTACCACAGACTACGCAGTGTATAACGTATAACCTGTCACATGTACATTACGTATCTATCTATATATGTGTACTGGCATCAGTATTCTGCACACTCATACTACATATTGCATACAAGAGACTCTGTGATTTTAATATGTGGTTTTTGAAGAATTCAGTGTGTGAAGATGTAAACGTGTACTAGTAAAGAGTAAAGCGTAAAGCGTCAAGAGAAAGAATGGAAGAGGATGACTAAAGACTGAGGGAGGGAGTGAAGACATCTTCAAGATTATTAAAATAATATTACTTGAAACTTCAAGTACAAGTACAACTACAAGTTCAAGTCAAAATTCTTTCAAGTATGAAAGAATGGTCAAGTACTCAACGTCTCTCCCCTTTCACTTTGGAATTCTTTCTCTTCTCTTTCTCATTCACTCACTCTTTAAACTTGATTGCTAATTGCTGTTTAAAGATAGAGTGACATTGACATGGAGCTTTGACTACTACTACTACTGGCACGTCGTCGTCGTTTTCGTTGTTATTATTGTTGTCGTCGTCACGGTACACAGTATACGGTATAGTATCTCAAACGAAAAGAGGTATATACTATATACTCTAACAAATTTCCATATGGCACTTTACACTTTATAATATACTCCAAGAAAACAACTTGGTTTGTACTTCCACATCACAAGTTCATTACCCGTTGACGGATTTTCTGGAAATTGTCTAAAGATGTAAAATGTAAATGACAAAAATGTTAATGAATTTCAACAACCATTCAAAGATGAAAAGTTGTCTGTTGAGTACACAGTATACAGTACAGTAAAGTACAAAGTACAAGGTACAAGACAAATAACAAATGAAAAATATAGGATAAGGTAGTTTGAGTTGACTCGTATTTGCAGTTTGCAGCTAATGTTGGCGACAACTAGTCTACAAATATATACTTACAAACCTACAAATATGGACTCCAGCCATGACCATGTGACAACAGTAAAAACAACGACATAAAAGCAAGACGACAGGGTATTGTTGATTGTTGGGGTTCCTTCTAGTAGAATATGTTGTAGTCTAGAGTGTATAGTGTATAGTGTATATTGAGAACCTGCCAAAAAAAAGTTGCCTACATTCTGAGAATTCTCTCCTGTTTACACACAATGCACGCAACAAAACTGTTAACAAGTTGTCCATTCTTCCGTATTTCTATTGTTTATTTTCCTATTTTCTTCCCCCATTCAACATTCTACATTCAACCATTGGTCATTTTACTTTACTGAGACGAACAAAAATTTGAGTAGACGACTAAAAAAATTAGGGTACTTGATTTTACCCCAAGTCAAAACCAAAACCAAAAGTCCAAAGTCTGTGCAATGTATACAAATACATGCATGTATCAAGTATCGCATAGATCCTAGTACCTCAATAAAGAAACGGGGAGTCGTACAGAGTATGGAACAAAAAGTAGACATTTTATTGCTCTATTGCCCTCTGTTTGTCCATAAAAGACACAACATATCAACTGCGACAGGAATGAATGAGGTCATTTCCTCACTTGATCCTGTATAAACCATTCTTAGTTCTCTTAGTTCTTGGCTCGGTTGAAAACAGGAGCATATATGAGAAATGAAAAACTAACCAGCTCACATATTTATTTATGCGTGTATAGTATATATAGATTCTAGAATAATATCTACAACTTGGACGTAGATTCTCCCATTGGATTACGAGGACATTTAAACTAGAGAGAAACCTCTTGTGTGCGCAATGTAATAATTCCCAATTGTTCCCTACCAAGCTGCTAATTACTACCATAACAACTAACAACTATAGTAGTTCGTATAGTAAAAATTATAATGAGTTATGAAGCATACGACATTATGCATAATATTGTATTATGTATGTACATAGAAAAGACACCCATTGTCCTTTGATACAAAATACAGAATACAATCAACTGGAGGAGGAAGCCAAATGCAAGTACACATAAACCAATTTAATACAATGTTGTGCAGGGGATTGGCATTGACATGTGTATGCCTAAATTGGAAAAAACTGTATAATAACTTGCATAAATTTCAATAAAAACTTATAACAGCTTAACACGTACTCCATATAAATACATGGACAGATACGGATATGTACAATGTATACTGTTCAGTATATTCTATACTGTTCATTATTTTGTGACCGAATTAATTATTTCAAAAACTTTTATAGGCATCACACACGTCGTAGGTCGTAGGTAGGCTGTACACATAAGATACTGTATAAGAGATACATACATATACACACGAGAGAATACAAATTCACAACTGTAGGGCGAATGTTGAATAATGTGGTCATCATTTGACATTTAAATATATAGTGTACTTATCCCCAAGGTTTGGGATTTTACGAAGGCACTGGCATGTATCAGATATAGGGTGTAGGTTATAGGTACCCTTTTCCCTTTTTTCCTATTCATGTAAGCTCTACTTTGTTGATGAACTTTTGGAGTAAAATGAATCCACGCATTCAGAAACTTTGTCTCTAGTCTATAGTATATATAGTAAATATTCTGTATACTGTACTTATGGTGGCCAGGTTTAGCACGTTGGCACATGACACGCGACCCATCGATTTGGTGTGTGTGGCTCGGTAGAATAGCAGTGGCAATGGTGGTAGTAGAAGTAGTCAGTATTTAGTAGCTCAACTCGACGGATGAAAAAGAGTAAAATAAAATTCCAGTTTCCATCCCCTCGTTATATTTTTCATAGCTGTACAATGTACACGAACATTTACACATTTACGCTCATATAATTCATACAACTGTACGAAAGATGTATGTACACAGAAAGAGAAACAGAGGAGAGAGAAATGGAAGCACCAGGAGCAAAACTAATCCCTGTATGCATATTACATATCCCAAATCATACTATTCATCCTTTCACTTTTTCTCTATCTAAATTTTGTGTATGTACATCTAAAGTAGTCAGACACACACATAGCATAGATAGATAGATGGATATTCACATAAGCAAGTCATTCTCATTATTTTTCCTTTTGCTCCTGATGTGCTTCTGGCTCTGGTTCTAGTTCTAGTTCAAGTTCTGCTTTTGACTGTTATACAATGTACAATGTACACACAACATTGTACAACGTACAAGTGAACAACAAACGCAGATCGCCTTACTTTAGTTTCACTCGTCGACTGTCATGCCATGCAATATAAAATGTACATAGTACAGTAGAAGAGACTGTTCACTGTACACAATATACAATTCAAATCCCAAGTGTCAAAAAAACGTAAACGAAAAAGATTCCCCACGCTTCCTTTTTTTTCCTCATCCCGTCCAGTCTACATGAATCTCTAGTTTCAGAATATTATATCACGCCAAATTCTGAGCATGCTCAAAGCTCAATGCTCAGTGCTGAGTGTTCAGTGCTCAAAGCTCACGGCTCCCATCTTTACATGGAAAAGGATATATAATATATAGCAACAACTAAACGTGCCACACACGCAGTTTATATAAAAATTGCACAAATATTCCAATTTCGAGGAAACAATATGTTTTAGGAAATTAATTCCCTGTAGCATAAAATTAAAGCGTTTCCTACTTGCTTTGCACATTTGGCATGAAAATGATTATAATTTTCAAGTGATTTACAAAGTATACAAAATTACAATAATAATTATTAATCTTCCTATTCTTCGTATAGCTTTGAAAAAAATGGAATAAAAACTACCAAATTTTCTACATAATTGTACACAGACATTCGTCGACTTGAGACTTGAACTATGAAGAAGCTACCTCTCTCTCTTTCTATTTCTCTCTTTTTTCCTCTTTGAATGCTGAATAAACATGGAAAAGTAAAGTGGTCGTTGAGAAAAAACCAAAAAGGGAGAGAGAAAAGGGAAAAAATAACTTTCCCAAAATCTACACATTATTTTTCTTGTCATTTTATCCATCTTGAGGAAGAAGTCAAGTCAAGAGGGAGAGTGAGAGAGAAAACGTTTGCTGGAGTATATGGAGTAGGGAAGATGAAGTACGTAGCGTACGTGTCCTTATATTTTTTGGATTTGAAATTTAAAACTGAACAAATAATTAGACAGACGAAGCAGATGAACCATGTAGTAGAAAGTAGAAGGTTAGAAGGACGTGTCAGTATTCCAGTCAGTACGGCACGTATACAGTATACACTATATCTAGAATCCACGCTGTAGTGCGTTTCCAAGTACTCTGGACAGCAATAAATATGCATTAGTACTACATTTGCAGTTTGTACAATATACTAGACACTTTCATATAATTCACACACATCTCATAATATATCGTGGTAAACTACTTGGACCTGGACCCTGTTTACTCCATACTCCAATATATTATATATTATATAGATTACTAACTCACCATTTTACATTGATTCTTCCTCTACACCATTGAATAGGCGATAGTGTACAATGTACAACGTACAATGGGAATAATATACATGACGACAAAGTTAGTAAAATGACTGTAGTACATCTACTCCGCTGCTCCTATTTGTAACCCTAAGATCCATCATATTGAGGTTCCAACTTCTAAGGGCAGTACCTATTGAAATACACATGTGGATATACATGGACAAATAAACTCAATGGACTATAGACTATACATTATACATAGAATTGGACCAAATCATTCAAAACCATATCCATTCACTTCACTTCCCACTTCCAATTCCCCATGTCACACTCTCTCTCAACTGTTGTCCTCACTTGTGAAAAAGACAGAACACAGAATGAATGAATTCTGGATTCCAAAATTCAATCGTCAATCCTCAATCCTCAATACGAACCATATACCATAGCATACCAACTTGCAACTTTTGAAGTTTGAAGGGTACAATATTTTGAGAGCTGCCAGGGAGTAAAAGTTGTTGGAAATTTTGGGAATGAGAATCTAGTAAATCTATGAAATATCTGTAAAACATTTGTATTCATCTCCATGCATAATAATGTAACATAATATAACATAATATAATATTATGTGCATTATACATTACACAGATTGGTATATTATTGACGTCCTGATGGGCAGAGAGGCGAAATGAGGGAAACATATTATAAGACGAAAACACCAAAAAGATACCAGCATCGTCATCGCCGCCATCATCATCATTATCATCATCATTACTATCACAGCTACATAAATAGGATTGCCATATGCCTCCTCTTCTCATTCCCATTTCCATTAAAAATATCAATCATTGCTCTTCACCGTCTGCCTCTCAACCCTATAAACTAACCAAGAACTTTGGAAAACCCACAAAACCACGAGTAGTTTGTTGGACTTGGAATTGGTCCTTCGTTTACACACACACGTATGTATGTATCTAATATTTAATGCAGTGAAATGCACCAAAGTAAAGTAATGCAATGGTAAATGGGAATGGTTAGTTGTTAGTTATTAGATGGATGGATGGATGGTGGAAAGTGGAAGGAAAACGAAACGGAGGAGAAGAAGAAGAAGTGGAAGGAAGAAGAGCCGGAACCACCACACGCCATGTCCCCACAATTTCAACCTACACTTTTCCGGGATCCGAAATATCGTGCATATTACAACGCACATAGATGTACGTCTGTAAATTATATGCCATTTTCTCGTTACCATTCACCATTTACCATTTACCATTACCGTCCAAAATCTATCTACCGCTGTATGCATTATACATTATACAGTATACATGTGTGCCTGTGTGTGGATGCAGTGTAATATATTGAATGTGCAGAAAAAAGCCGAGAGCCGAATTTGATGAGGAAAAAAGGGAAAAACCGACGGAATTCATCCACATCCATTTATTATTACGCCAACATTCATCATTCCGACAGATCTTGGTAAACTTGGATGTGAAATGTGAGATGTGAATGTGTATGGTGTACGGTGTATGGTGTGGGGATGTGGAATTATGTAGAGTAACAGTCAGAATTTTATGGAGACTTGTAATAGAAGGAAACCTAGGTATCTCTCTCTATATGGTATGGAGTACGGAGTATGGAAAATGGAGAATGGAATATGAAATAACCAATCAATAGTCTAACACTTTATTGCCACTTTGCACAACTCATATTATGTATTACGGATTAAGTATACATGGCACGACTCTTTGAACCATCTAACCATCATTCTCTCCTCCTTTTACAGTCTCATTTTTTATGAATCCGGGATCCAGGATCCTTCATCCTACTACTACATATGTAGAAATAGTAGGTCAAAAGGTAAATATATAAATTCAGAATTCAGAGAATTAAAATTTATTTCACTAACCTTTTTCCTTTTCTCATACTACACATACATAATGTACATTTTGCCCTTCTTCTAAACTTTTTTTCAATTGACACACATAATCAGCATAATTTTGGTAAATTAAATTTCAGCTTGTTCCAACTTCCTTCCAGGTTTCATTCTCCTTCCGTCTCAATTTTAATACTCTTCTGTCAGAACTTGTTGTAAAATAAGTCCTTCACAATGCTTAATACATACACATTGCTAGTCGGCATTTATATTATAATTTAGTTGGAGAACTATACGTGTACATTGTACATGTATATTTAATTCTCCATATTTGACTTTAGTAAAGAGTAAAGAAAATGAAATGTAGAATTAAATTATGAGGAAAAATCTTTCATTATGTATGCATCTGATAACGAAAGCAATAGCGAAGACTATATCAGAAACAATATTAGAATTGGTATTCAATTTTGCACCAAGAAAGTAATATAAAAGGAGAAGTGGAGCGAACAAGAACAAAAAAACTGTATCCAATATCCAGTGTTTGATTCTGGATTCTCTATTCTCTCTCACACTCTCTATTAAGTTTCATTTGTCCTAACGAGATTGAAAATTTGGTAAACTATACTTTAGAACGAGAGATTCGACTAGGACTACGACTACGACTTGGTGGATGAAGAAGAGAAAATAAAACGTAGAAAGGATAATAAACCACTATAACATTAGCAGTAATAGTTTTCCTGTCTTCTCCATCTTCTATAGATATTTACATTGTACGTGTGTATAGTGTAGAAGAGTCATTATGCATGTAAAATGTATACAGACTGCAGACTGCACAAACCTCCTCTTTTCCAGCTTAGTTTACAAATGTAATCAGGCAAAGTTGATTTGACGGTCCACTTGAATTCCTCAAATGTAGTGGACTGGACTGAATTCGTAACTCGTAACCATCACTCCACCACACGTAAGTATATGTATACATCATACATCTTAGGCAGTGTTCTTATTCTTATATAAATCTGTTCAGTTCCACCAAGTTGTGTACGTATATGGAATAGGCGGTGATGGAAAATCACGAGAACGAGAGAGAGAGAGATACATTGGAACCTGGAATAAATACACATTGCCCAGAATTTGTTGACCGCAGGATATGAATTAAGGATCAAATTGCTGAGTAGAGACTGCAATCAAAAAGCCATTTGATAGGAAAGAATTGGAAAAGATTGTGGACTGTGGATTGTGGCGCCTATAAATAACTGAACGACAGTTCTTCTCGTCCTAAAAGAGGATCATCATCAACTCAACTCAACTCAACTTGGCACAAGAGAAGTGAAGAGTGAAGAGAGCAAAGCATCAAAGAATCAAAGAGAGTGAGAGTGAGGAGTGAGTGACTTAAATAGACAGGTAAGTATCAATGCAACTGTGTGTGGACAAGATTTCCCCTTTTAACTTTTTAACATTGTCGCTTCTTTTCCCTCTTTTCTTCTTGTTTTCTTCTCCATCAGTCAGTGGATTTGGATTTCGACTTCGATTGCCTATTCAATATGAACGTGCTCCGTCTTTCTCTCTCTCTCGTTTACATCTATAGAGATACTCGTTTAGATTTTAGATGTCGAAAGGTGCCAACAGGAACAGACGAAAAAGCTAATCAACATTGAAGGCGCATTATTCAACAGTCGACTGAATCTAGAGAGGCAATCTGACGAGAAGGAAAACTGAGCATATAGGTATAGACAAAAGTAAAGTAAAGCCAAGTCCTTTACTTTACAGAATGCATCTTTCCCACTACTTTGCTTACTATACATTATACATTATACATCTTTGACGAAATGACTAAAGCTTGTATGTATTCATGTACTTGGATTTTTCTATAACGTACTAAATATCTGTCCATCCATCCATCCACCTATCTATCTTCTCCTAAAAAAGACGAAGGACGAGCTGTGGGCTTTCATTTCTCCAGTTAATACTCACTATTCAACAGTCAGTTGAATCTCTCTCCTCATCCACAAACGGAATGGTAGTAGTAAAATGCTCGTGTAGTTTGATGGTTTAACATGGTAAAAGGGACCTTTTAGACTTTTTTATCTCTACATATTACTACTTACAACATATCATTGACTTTACACTGTACACTGTACAGTGTACCGAGTACATTACATTGTACCCTGTACAGAGAAGGCATCATCATTTGAATGTGAATTTAAATTTGACTTGACTTTGCTTAGTGGAGAAAAGAGGCTAAAGACTACTTATGTCATACATGTATATTTTTTACATGCTGCCATTTACCATTTACATAAGTAAAGAACTTTTTTTTTGTGTGTATGTAGCTTCAAGGGTCTGAGTCTGGAGTCAGGATTCATCTTGAAGTACGATGGATATCTTTCTACAATAGCTCTCATCAATAATACGTCATTCAAGTGTGTGTACGGTGTACGCTATTTCTATGTATGTGATAGAGGTTGTGCGTGTATACAGTATATACGATACACTGTGAACGGGATGAATCGTCAACTTTCAACTTTTTCTTTCTTCGAATCAAAGACTTGAAATCCAAATCTTTTTCGATTCAACTTGGGAATAATTGTGTATACCTTGACTTGACTTCGTCACGGCTCTATGGAAAATCAAAATCCAACTTTATCAATCAATCAACTCCTCTTTTCAGAAAAAAAGTCCAACGCAGCTTCTCAACAACATGGAGGAGGAGAAGAAGGAAGAGGAAAAAATGCACAACTTGTCCATAATAGTCACTTACTCGTTGATTTATCTATATATCTTTGACTGCACAATGTACACACTGTACACAGGCATGAGTCGAAGAAATTGATGGACGAACAAACTAACACCTTTTCAAAATTTTTGAACCATCAATGATTTACCTAAATTCTTTGGATAGAAAGCATTCCTCATTACAGAACAGCGTAAAAAGAAGTTATGTCATATGTTAAACGAAAATTCTATTATCTATACATAATACATTGTACAGTAAATATAAAATATATAGTAACTGTTGCAGTGCGAAACGAAAGGAAGATCATTAGACGTTCACCATTCAAAATTCTACTGGTCTGAATAAATAGAAATAAAAATTCAAAATCAGCTTGAAACTTGTCAAAAAAGAAGACGAGGAAATAAAATCAATTTCCATATTGTTCATCTATACATATACATAGTTTCTGTTCAAGTTGAGGGAACGAAATATTATATTCTTATCCATAGAAGCCTGAGATTGATGTGGAGGAAATTTAAACAAAATTTCCTATTATATTTACGAAATCCGTTTCCAAAAAAAGGGAAAAATAAGCACGACATCTCATACGAATACGCTATGCAAGTTTATAACGAATAATGTATTAAATGTGAACAGGAACTCGGCAGGAAAGTATCAGTTTGGTTTAGTTTAGTTTAGATGTAGATGTGAGTGTGACTTCCATTATTCTCTGCACTTCCCGCTCAACGCCCGCTCCTTCATCCTCATCCGTTGTACAAAGTTGAAAAAGGCGAGAAAAAAAAGGAGAAAACTTGAGATGGTAAAGAATACGAAACTTTTTTTTTTCCTCCTTTGCCTTTTTCCACACTTCATATCAAAGTTTTTCGCCCTTTTACATGAAAGGATTCAGGGATTCAAGAGAGGACGGAACTTCTTCTATGAGCGAGAGGAAGAGAGGGAAACATGATAGTAGCACATAGTTAAACATGGTAAGAAGAAGAGTCTTCAGTCTTCAGTCTCCATGCATTATGCACTATGTACTATATACAACGTACAGTTTACTCGGTGAACAGTAGTCTCTTCCTTTTTCTTACATAATAAAATTCTATGTATAAAGGAAAGATTCACTCTTCTTGAAAGAGTGGAGGAGGATGAAGTGAAAATAGAGTGAGAGAAAAAAAAAGTTATACTAACCAACAATTAGGGTAAAACGGAGACTAAATAAATGAGAGAGTCACACGAAATGAAGTGAGAATCCCACAAACCTATGGACTATAGACTATAGATAGACAGCGAGAACTTAAACTGCATATCATTTCATTTCCCGACTCTTTTCATCCATAGTTTATAGTCTCTGTTCCTTTTTTCAAGAACTCATAAATAATAATGGAGTCTTTTTCACAGAAAATAGAGTCTCTTTTACAAGAAAACTGCAGTTTCTACCCTACTTTGCATTTTAAAAGCTCCCACTTGTTAAGTATACGTGTTACGTAAATATGTATAGGTATTTTTTGAATCATTCTATCTGTATCTGTATATCTAAAGATTCAGTGGATATAGAACGTCAAAAAAGATTAGATTCTCCTGATTATTCTTCTTCTTCTTTTTGTAACTCCACTCGACTTTGACTTTGACTTCAACTTTAGCTTTACTGGTTCCCAAACCTGCAGTATTCCAGTATCTAACGACTACTACACCTACAATAAAATGAGTATAGAATCTACAATCCAGATTCCAGAATGATCAGAAACCAAAATCCAAGTATGTAAAAAGGAACGGGAGACATGTTAAAAGCCATCATGAAAATAAACAGTACGATTACGATACCAGCAAAACCGGCTTTAAGGATACATTTAGATTTCGATTTGGAGACGGGAGAAGATACGACAAAGAGAGAGGGTGAGAGAAGGAGACAGAAGACGACTGTCAAAAAAGTGCAGCAATGCACACTCTCACAATAAAAGCACCCATATCCACAATCCACAATCCAAGGTAATAAAAAAACAAGGAGAAAGAGAGAAAGAAAGAAAAAAAAAGTTTCAAAAGTTAGAAACCATATGTACACAGTGTAACATAGTGTGCACCATGTACATAAAAATACGATTATGTGCAGTACGCACATTTATTTCTTTACATTTTTACAAGATTTAGTCAAATGCCCGTCCATCCATCCACCTATCCATCTATCTATCTGACTGACTGAGATCCCAGGTTGAGAAAAAGGACCCCATACCTGTACTCCATCCTATAAATCTATACAACATCTTTTATACAATACATAATAAACTCTCCCTGTACAACAATAATGCATTATGTGTGTCTAGGATCTAGTATCTAGGAAATCCTATTGACCCTTACTGGCTTGTGTTGTGTTCTTGCCTTGTATTCCATAAAAAAAATTGTAGATATTACAATAATGGGAGAGTCAAGAACAGGGAAGAAGAACAGTGTCTTCCAAAGGTGTACAGAAATAATAGTGGATTTTATTAATTTGGACAACCATGGGTATCTTCTATCTTCTTTTTTTCTTCTTCTTGTTCTTCTTGCATGAGGGATGTTGATGCGGACTGGACTGGAGGAAGGGGTGAAGCTCTCTCTCTCTCTCTCTTTTCTTCCTTCCTTTTTCTTCTTCTTCTTCTTCTTTTGACGGTTACCCGTTTGTAAAATGTAATGTGACGGTTGAAAAAGCCCAAGGCCACTCTAGACTCTCCATATTCCCACCGTTGATGTTCAAACTTGACCTCAGGCCTTTTTCTTACCTAGTTCCAATAGATTCCTCTCTCTCTTTGCATACTACAGCTGTACAAGGTACAAGTGCGCATAGAAATATTATAGCTATAGCCCAAGAAGTACAAGTATCCATTTTTACACACACACTTTATCTTTACTCTTAGTCGTTCCTGAAGAAAAAAAAGTACGATAACCAAACTCCAGTTTACAATCACTTATGAGTACAAGGTGAACATTGCCCATTACCCATTACTATGATTATTACTAGCCATGGAACTTGTAATATTGTATACATGAGAAGGTGTATTGTCCATGATCATATACAAATAAGGAGCCCCTGCGTCTTTCTCCAACTGGCCATGTGGCTTGGCTTTGGATTTGGATTTATGTATGTTCAAATACATAAACACTTGAAAAAATACAGATACAAGATACTACTACTTCTACTATTTGAACTTCTCCCTCACCAGCATCGTCGTTTCTCTGGAACAGGAACAGGAACAACCAGGTATCCTAACCAACCAGCTAGTCAAGCTGCTACACTTGACACATGGAATAACAATCAATCTTTCCCCATTCCCATTTCCATAAAGATCTCTCACCTCCCCATTATCATAATCTGACTTTTTCGCACATTTTCAACTTCTCAACGATGGTTTCTCTCCCTTCTTTTTTTTTCACTCGTTTTTCAATTTTATCATCAAAGTTTCAAATAAATTGTCTTTTACGGATTTCTCAAATCCCCTTAACTCACACACATATTACTTGAGTGTATTGTATTTAAGCATTCCTTTACATAACCCTTTACAGTTCAAACTTTACATACACACACACCACACACACAAATCTATGGGAATTTTCAATGTATTATGTATTCATATCCTCGTCTTCTGTATAATATCTATGATAGGTATCACATTTTCAACTAGGTGTTCATTTCATAGAGGTAATACTGACGATGAGATAACAGATCCTTTACATATATATCCATACGTATATATCCATTCATATACGTGTGTATATGAATATTTGTAGATGATGCACGATCAGTAGAAGAAGAACACTGTGCGGTACGTTTTTTTCAATACATCATCATAATGCTCACAATATATCATCGTGATAAAAAAAAACGTATGTATAATGTATTAATGTAGATATGCACGTCTGGATTTATGTTTAGTATTTAATATTTAATAGTAGTTGTATTAATAATGATAATGCTCACAATCATACGTAATATTTTTGAGCATTTTCTTTATGATGCATTTAAGCAATTATAATGTGCCTATAGATTTTAGATGCATGTGTTTAAATTCATATAGCACATGATATTTTCTTCTTACTCTGTAAGATATGAAATACACGGCCATCTGATTCAAAAATATTCATCCTTTTTTTTATTCTTACTCTCGAGTCTCAAGCTACAAGTTTTTCTTCCCCCCACTACACAAATACAATTCATATGTATTTCTGATAGCTGTCCGCATCAGCATGACAAAGTAAAAAAAATCCTGTCCATCTCGCTGTCCATCCATCTATCTATCCATCCGTTCATACGTGTCTCTCCGTCTCTCTTTCTCTTTCTCATATACTCTCTCACCCTTGAGAAAACATAGCGCACAGGTATTTCATCGCTGGATCTCCTCCATGAGAGAGAGAGTAAAAGAGTGAGTGTGGTGAACGTGAAGGTGGATTCATACATACATCTGTATATTTGAGTGTACATCTAGGTACATATATTACATATTATGATAGAAGAATATGATGCAGTTGGAGAAGATCGGCTTCAAATATTCAAGTACCTGCCAAACGCTTCTCATCTCTCATCATGTTGTCACTCGACGTAGCCACTCTTTTTGCACGAATCTTATTTGTATGCAGGACGAACAACCATTGTATTGTGTTGTATTGTACTGTACTGTGTATTGTATTTCCTTCAGTCTTTTCCTTCAGCCACAAAAAACACTTGAACAATGTTTTTTTCAGCTTCTTTTTCCTTTCTATTATTTTATTTTACCTGGGCTTTTTCTACATATCCAATACTCATGTATTATTATTATTATTATACCATGTACTATATGTACTGTACTCTTCTCAGTACGCAGCTACTTACTCTGTAGTATGTAGATAGTATGCAGTCTGCATAGGGAGAGAATCATACCTAGTCATAAAGCTCTTGTCCTTTTCTCCTTCTCTTCCTTTTTGGTTCTGAAGATTCAACCGTCAAATAGTCAAATTCAATAGTGGCTTTTGAATTTAACTCTCTCTGATTCTGACTTCAAGTTGAATAATAATAATAATAATAATAGTAATGATAATACTTTTCTCATTGGTTAGTACAACAACAACTACTACTACAATACCTGCATGACAGCAGCAGTATAGCTTACAATTATCAGCTCACATGTTTTCATGGCATAGACATGGACAAACGTAGCTACAGCATTCATCATACATCATATATATACTGAAATGGAGGAAACAAAAAACAAGTAAAGTCTTTTGTTCAACCATAAATCATACACGTTAAACATCCTAACATTTTCTACTACTGCATACTACATGGTGTATTTTGTATGCTGTACGTAGTGGGTAGTAAGTAGGCAAAAAGGTAGGTAGTATAGATAGCAGATAATATAGGAGAGGAAAAGTGTGAAGCTGAAATTGAAACTTTTGTAAAGAAATTTTTTCTAAAAGTCAAGTCAAGTTTCCAGCATATAGGCTTTTTCTTTTTGTCATTTCTGTCATTGTTATTCCTTTCTACCCTTTACCCCCGCTTTTATTGCATCTTTATTAAGAACCCAAAAAATCCAAAATCCAAAATCTAAACTTAACAAAACCACAACAGTTTCCGGTCCGACTTTCTACAGATAACCGTATCATATATGTAGCTATATTTTTACAAAGATACCTCATATTATTACTATTATCACGATAATGTTTTACATTTTACGTTTTAGTACACATTTCTTTCAATTATATAATAATAATAATGAAATAATGATAAGGCATATAATATTTTGTGGATAAAGTAAATACTAAATGCTTTATATCCTTTCCTTCAATAAGTAAGAGAGGTTTACAGAACGGTTTACAACTGTACACAAACTTTTCATACTTTATCAAAACATTCTTCCTTTCTTTATGGAAAGGATACATAAAACATAAATCCATAGTGGATGAGAACCAGACTGCTGGTTCAAAAAATAACCTAGAGCAGAGCAATTAAATATTGCTACAAATTTACAATTTTCTTCACGCTTATGTATGTTCATTGTCCATTATATTGTACTGAAGAGGCGTCTATTTGCAAATTTTGTCTTTCGCCTAGGAATTTATGAGAGGAAGGCGTTTAATTGAAGCTGTAGGGTAAATAAAAACAATGTACAATGTATTCTAGATTCTAGAGTCTAGAGAGTGTAAAGTGTAGCCTGTAGATTCTTATACACAGTCTCCAGTATAAAATTACAAAAAGCGTATCCATGTACCTCAAGAGGTCTACAGTACACAATACACAATTTTACAAGACACATAGTTACGCATAAGTACTATGCACTATGCATTATGTGCCATGCATACAGATAGACATTTGGAGGCATGTGATTACATTATCCTGTACATTGTACATAATACTGGTAATCAGTTCTCAGTTCCAAATAGTGCCGAGTACAAAATACACGCTGTAATGGCCTCTATGAATTACACACACAATAGAGAACGAGAGAAAAATAGAGAGAAATAGCCAAACCATCATTTTACCCTACCACATCATTCTAAAACATAGACAAACCACGTTTTTTACACACACACACACAAATACAAAATATGCTTCTTCTGCAACCAATTCAACTGAACTGCGTACAAGCGTACAAAGAACAAACCGAGTCCGAGGCAGAGTCCGAAATCTGTACATACACGATACATACATGAATGCAGAGAGCAAAAAAAAAAAACAAAAAACAAAACCTGGTTCAAAACTTCAAAGGCATTTTATTATGTTTAAAATGCAGTACACATTACACGTATCTATCACCTACAATTCTACGTCTAATGTCTACTCATGAACGCTGAACAGTCAAGAGTCAAGAGAGTGTATACTCTGTACTCATTCCCTTGATTCTTGATACTTGACTCTCAATCTCTCTTTCTCTCTTTCCGAAACACAGGTGCTGGTCTCACCAAAAGTTGGTCTACAAACTTTGAACATGTTTTCCATGCCGTTTAAACAAGTATACACGGTATACATGTTTGGTTCTGTTTGAGAGAAAACGTATAATCATAATAATAATATTAAGTAATAACAATAGTTAAAACTGAGGATTGTCCCTATTCTATTCTGTTTTATTAGGAATACATGAGCCAGTAGCTAGCATCACGTATTATACTTTATAATGTATAACAAAGGTATGAGCTGTAAAATGATGGGGGGAACTGGGAACTGGCAAAATTATTAGATGATTCAATTTATGTGCGAAACTAAAAACCAAAAGGTGTAGAATGTATAATCTCAAATCTAACATAGCATCAAAATGTTTAGAAAAATGAACGACGTACAAAATATTTTATATACATATGCACAGCTCTTGAAAATACCATCAAAACTTATAATAGAAAAAAAAGAGCAACAAAAGTTGTCCGTTTAAAAGTCATAAAATTATTGTTGTAGATACGTTGTTAGCATTTATATGTAATAATCACCAATCCTCAATCACCACCACACAAACAGAAAGACAAGTCTGTATAAATGTCATGATGGGATTTTGATGTTATGTGTTGTTTGTTCCACATGTGTGTAGTGTGTATGTGTTGTGTGTACACAAACTACAAACTTTAGTTTTGTTTTATTATCAAGTACTTTTATTGACTGATTTTTTTTTTGAAAAAAAAAAACAAAAAACATTAACGCATTATACAACAAGGACAATAATTTTATTTTTATTCTCTCCCTCTCTATTTGATCCTATGATACTTATTTATCTTCTTCTTCTTCTTCTTGATGGTCTTCGTCTTTGGACGATTATGAGGTGAGAAGGAGTAATGAAATCATTGTTTGAAAGAAAAAAAATACACACAGAGACAGAAAGAGAGCCAGAGTCGGTTTTGATTCTCTCCAGCTTTTGAGACAAGTTGTGCAAGTAATTGTCGATCATTGAACAATCGCCGGTTAGTTTTTTCCCCTTCCTATAGACTCATTGTTTTACAAGAAAACTGTATGTGTGTGTGTATGTGTTTGTGCGATTTAAGTGCAATGTACACAGTATGAAATGAATAAAACGATATCAGTCATCAACCAGCATAAAACAAAGTTGACTGTTGACTTCGCCGGAGCGTGAAATCATGGTTCTATACGTTAGGTATGAAACACTAGTCTGCACTCCTCTCACATATCTCTCTTTACTCTATAAACCAAATACCAAATACCAACCTGCCAATACACACACCTCTCACATAATATAACTATCAATAAAAAATGCAATAAAAACCCCTTTGTTATTTTTTTTTTCTTTTTCATCTTTTCAATACATCTAACACATAAAACAATTCAACATTCAAACGACATAGACAACAGACTGTAAGAAAAGTATACTATCCACTATCCAATATCCACACAAGTGGATAGTTTAAATGCTACATTACCAGTACATCCACAACTTATTTAGTTTTGGAGAGAAAAATTATTATTATTGATCACTTTATGCAATCTATAGAGAAGAAAAAACCTGTGAATTATCCAATAAAAAGAAGAGTCAACGGATGAACCTTTTTACTATATACTGTATCCTCTATCCTCTATTCTGCACATTATACATACAATAGCAAAAGTTTGGAGGTCACAGATACTTAACAGAAAATCCGTTTCTCTTCTTTTATAGACCTACTTTGTTTCATTTTGTTATAATATCCCTACAATGTGATTGCAATTGTATACATCCACCTGTCGTTTTTTTAATCTTTTCTTCTTTTTTTTACCAAATTACCCAAGAAACACATAAAGTACAAAACTCCCAATAGATTTGATGTAAATTGTAGAAACTCCGAGCTCGGAGAGTGGTGTATGGTACAATGTTGGAATCTCCAGTAACCAGTAACCAGTAACGAATGCATGAGAGATGATAAGATTATTTTCTAAGTACATGTACAATGTACAAAATGTACAAGGTACATTTAAGAGAGGAGAGAAAAGAAGGGCTATATGTAGAATGTACAATGTAGAATAAAGTCAAACAGGACGTTTTAAAATAAAAGAAGGAGCAGTATTATTTTAGGTAGTGGAAGTAGAAGTAGAATAAAAAGAAAATGGAATAAGAGCTGAAATGTCTACTGGGAATAAAAACTTGGAGAAACTCACGGAGAAAAAATATATAACATTTATCATGAAAGAAGCTTCCTCTTGTGTTTTACCATATGGAGTACAGGAATAAAGAGTAACCAATGTACAGAGTACAGAGTACAAAATAAAATGTAGACAAGAAAAGAATCAAAAAAGATTTTAAGGCACGAAAAACAAATGAGTCAGCTATTAGCAGAATATAAAGTAAAAAGTAAAGCAAAGTACAAAGTACCTACCTATACTTATGTATCTACTTCAACTCTTGTCTCTTTCTCTACACACTCCTCACATTTACCTATCTGTAATATGTAATATGTAACATGTACAATCTACAGTGTCGCTTGTACACCTTGTATTATTTTTCTAGGAGGAATTTGACAAAACATTATTTCCTTTTTGTATGCTTTTTTGAGACATACGTATAGTGTATAAAGTAAAATGTACACTCACCTTGTATTGGTAACAATATATAGCTAAGCATATTATAATGGAAGTAAAGTACTGAAAGGGATTAAAATGTAAAGCGTGCATTAGAGACTTATTATATATGGTACTCTAATATTTTATTTCTCCCTTTCTTGAATCTTGAATCTCGATACTTCTCCGTCTCTTATATTTATATAGTATTCCCTTTTTTCTCTCTCTTTCTCACTCTAGTAGAACAACTTAAATCCAAATCCAAATCCAATACTGTACTATATGTACTGTACTGTACTATTCCTTACACCATGGAGGCCATTTTCCAACAACAAATCATCTCATGTGTAAGCTAGACTCAAATCTCAAATCTGTGCTCTGTAAACACTTTCATTTCCAGCTTTGGATTCTTTTCAATCCAAATTCAGCGTTGAAGATTACAAATACATGTACTTTGTACATGTGTGTATCCTTGTATGAACTTTCATATCAAGTATTATGTATTATGTATTACATTAAACATTATTCCTTGTCGCGAGCACACATGCAGCATGCAGCATTCAGCATTCTTGATTCACGCTTCATTTTAAAACCAACATCTTGCCAGCAGCAGAGACAGGATGAATTCTGAGCATTCCAAAAATTTTGAACCTGTCTACAGCATGGATTAAGTGTTTCAACTTGAGACTTGAGCTTCAAATTCCCCAGTGTGATTTCTTTCGTTTCAACCAAAACCGACTCTAAACTCTGACATATCAAGAAAACATGTTGGCTCTAAAGTTATACTTACAACTGTACATATATAGGATACAGGAGTATAATATTTGTTCAGGAAGTACTTCAATTTAGAACGCAACTGCAGTGACAATGATGATGATGATGACGACAGTTCTTTTATACTTTTCCGCTCAAGCTAGTTTAATTGTACAGGATACAGAAAATACATGATAGTCTAAACTATAAACCATCAAATTCGATCGCCAATCGTCTTAAATTCTCCGTATTACTATTATTACTCCAATTATTATTATTATTCTTTGGTATTATACATGATTTGAACAGTGAGTAAATTGTAAATTGAAATTCACAAGTAATAATACTAAGAACAGATTACCAGGCTAATTCGTAAACGTTTCTTTTAAAAGTGGGTTTCATTCCTCTCTCTCTTTTACAATGAATTGAATGAACGTATACATTGAAAATCTATGTATATGAATAGCGTGAAAGATGGACCAGTTGAATAGAAAAATGGAAGCAAGAATGAATAATACGAAAACTATACAGTAAGAATGAAGAGTGGAGACGAAGGACGACAATGACAATACACAATACAACATGTCATGGAATGGTTAAAAGTACTAAAAGACGAGTTCGAGTACGAGTATACTTGTACAAAAGCAAATTGGGAAAATCGAGAAATGGATCGGATGGAATAGATGGAACAAAATATTATGTATACAGTATACACCGCAGAACCATATACTTGGTTGAACAAATCCAGTCCAATCACCTTTAGAAAGATGACATGACCTTTTCATGTGCACACAAGCAGAACTACTTAGGCCTAATATCATCTTCTCCTCATTCCTCTCCACTCTCTCTCTCTTGTCTTCTCTCATCATTTCATAAGAGAGCATAACAAGGTTTTTACATTCTATAAATTCTCAGTACTCAGTACACAATTATTACCATTATCATTATCATTGTCATTATTTACAACCACGTGGAAAAATGTGTGTCTAGTTTTCAATCTGTCTGCCTCACTTTTTCTTCCTTTTTTCAGTTGTACGAGTGTGTGTGTACAGTGTACACATGTGTGTGTTATTCAAAAATTGGTTGGTTGGCTGTTTGGTTGGTTGATTCGTTTATTAGTATTATTATTGTTGGTTTTTATCCAGGCTCACATATATACATAATGTACATAAATTTACATTCACCTTTACCTACATTCGACATTCCTATGTCTATAACGTAAAATGTATAATGTATACACTATTGAATATTATTACTGCTCCTTTCTTTTTCCTTTCCTTCTGCTTAAGCCTGAAATTATCTCCTAGCCTCTGGAAATGGAAATGGATGCATGGATAAGTGTACACTGTACACTGTAAACAAGACAGCCAAGGAAAAACCAATAACGAACACACAAAATAATACCCATCATAATAATCATAATACAATACAAACTAGTTTTTTATAGACTGGTTTTACTGTCAATACTTCATGCATGGAGAAATGTACGTGATATACTAGATGCTAGATGCTAGTACCTACAATGTAGAATGTACATGAATACTCCATGATTTGTTTATTGCTGTTATTTAAAATCCTTTATAAACTGTTGCTGGAGCAAAAAATAAATAAATAAATATCCCGTATTCAAATACGTACAAAATATAAAATACGAAACACGCAGCATTACAATATCTTGTATGTATAAAGTATGAGGGAAGATTAATCAATTGTGATTTCCAAAGAAAGAAAACAAAAGAACTCTTTTAAGAACGGTTTGTTTCTTTTTTACTTTTCAAGTGGGTGAAAATTTCTATACTCTTTATTCTTTGTACTCATCATTTTCCATCATACTCCACTTCCATAATTGCATGTGAAAAGGAAAGAAAGGTTTTTAAAAAACAGTATTTATCCTTTTCTCCTTCTTTTTGATGACATCAAGAAGACTTTGAATTTTGAATATACTCATATTGCCTTGAGCTTTACACTGTTTATGGTTAAATTATAGGAAGATTTAGAGTTTTTACCCTGAGTACTGAATTGAATGTTGTATAAAATGTGAGTTGTATAATAACACTTAAGTATATGAAATATCTAGCATTTCTCAACTTTTATTAAACAAACCACAAAAAATGTGATCATTTTTAGAGCTGTGGAAATTTCGAATGTTTTCTATATCAAATTTACATAAATATGTAATATGCACCATTATTATACTGTATAAACGAACATGAAAACGAAAGCTACACCCACTGCAAAATATCTATAGAAGGATTGCAGTTTGTTGGAGCACAGATATAAATAATAATAATACTTTTCCAGTGTGACTTACTGTTCAAAGCAAGGTGCGTCTCTTGTTCACTCTTTCCTCTCTCCCCTTTTCCAAACCTTTTTCAATGTCCTGTTTACTTATGTAACTCTGTTGTTCGCTTCCTTTTTTTCCCTTCCGTTTATTTCGTCAACTATGACTCTTTATATCCTTTAACTTTCCATGATATATGCAAAGTCATGTATACATGCCAACACAACCAGAGACGAGACGAGACGGTGGTAGCAAAAAAAGAGAGAATGAGGCACTGAACACTGAGCTGAACATCAGGTGCAATCCATGTAGAAGTTGTATAGTTGTATAGCTGCACACAGTTGTAGTTGGAGAGCTATTGCTCTTCCTCTCTTTTGCTCTTTCCCTCTCTCTCTTTCTACAGAGTATATTTCTCTTGTGCCATAGGTACAAGTTACAAGCCTTCATTTAAAATTCAAAAAACGAACCAACGGAAAAGTCCAGAATAGATGAATGATGGAGGAAAAGGAAACGAAAGAGGGTTTAACTCTAGTCGCGAGGGCGTCATCCCCTATTCACATTTTAATTCCATAACGTGCATGGATTCACAGCAAAATTCAGTCAGTCAGAGCTTTTTTTTCTATTTATATGTACAATGTACGGTGTACGGTGAACAGTCAAGTTCTGGAACCTCAGCAATCCAAGTACAATGTACAATCTCTACAGTACCAGCACGAGTGCAAGTACGAGTACAAACTACAAGCATAAGCGACGACTACCATAACGTGAAAAGGAGCACGAAAAACCTGCCAATATAAAAAAAACTTTACGTATGGGAATAGATTTTACACCATAAGTTTTTATTTGAAACTAAATCATACGCAATTCTCACAAAATTCCCTTCCTTTTCGTTGAGAGTTGAGCACATCAGACATTAGACACCAGTGCACACAGTACAATAGAGAAGCTTCAAACATGTATGATAATGTACAAACGAAATATCTAAAAAGAAAATATCGACAGAAATTTAGAAAGACGAGCATCTCGTTAGAAACTCCAGAGAGTCTTCCATCAGAAATTTTTTTTTCTCAAGTTAGCTCAAGATTTCTTCAAGATTTGATTCTCCAGTGCTTTATTTTTCTGCTTCTCCTCTTCCCGTACGTATTGTATATTTCAGTGTACGTGTAAAATGTACATTGTACAACATACAAGCTCTTTTAATAATCTCGTGGGTTTTCTCTTTCATCAAAAAAATGGACCATGATAATAGAGTATGGAGTAGAAAAAAAAGGAATCATGATTCACCATCTTATCTTATCTTTTCTGGTACTATCCTCCAAAAAGTTTCTAAAGTTTTCAGGTAAGATGTAAAATGTACAATGCACATACCCATGCACAATCGTACGTTAGCGTATTTCTAGAATCCCATCTGTAGATACATGTAACTTTTGGCTCGTTTCATTTCCATGTATTTTCTACACAAACATATGTACATACTACATACAGAACATACATGTGTGTAAAATAGATTCTACGAAAAACGAAAAAAAACGAACAGGGAAAATCATTTACACCAAAGCAACTTACATGCACCAATGCCCAAAGAACAAAACACAATGGATTAAACGGAGGAAATAGGAAACTCGTCTTTGTTTCATATTTTTCATTTTATTATATATATGTAAGCATAAAAGTGGAATACATGAATATCCTACATAGTGTATACGTCTACCGTCGTCGTCAAACTTAAAATATTACAGGTACTGTACAGGATGATGTTGATGTGTTGATGATGAAGCTCAAGAACAATCTACAATCAGAAAGCAAGTCACGACGAATCAACAGTCAAAGAAACCTGAGACCAAAGTCCAGTCCAGTATCCCGTATCCAATACACCGTACACTCACGACCCTTTCTTAATAGCCATGTAATAATGATCATAATCCTACTCATAATTAACAACAGTTCCAAGATATTTTAAAACCGGGATGCATTATACCCACACAAAAAAATAAGAGGCAAATGTAAAACAAAGGCACTGGGTACAAAATCCAGAGTTCGAGAAATATTAGATTTTCCATAAGAGAAAGAGAAACCTAGTTTAAGAAGGAGGCCTAAAGCTATTGAACTCACAAACACAAGGAAACAAACAAATAGGAGTTTATCAAAAGTCCTGAGCTTAACAAAACTTTTATCTGTTTGTGATGCCGAAGCCCCTTGTACAAACGTTTAGAGGTACTATGTACTATCTATACATAGGTGTAATAAACCTGTTCCATGGTCCATTTTATTTATTTTGAGCATCATCAGCACTTGGAAGTTGGAACTACATCAAATACCAAAAGATATATTTATGTATTGTACATACAGAAAGAAAGAAATCGGGTGCATTGGCTTGCACAAATACGTAGGTAATGGTAGTTATTGGTTGGTTTTGGCTCGCTGGCACTGTCGATGCCGGTGGTCAGTAAAGCTTTCACGCCAGCATATTAACGACTTGTGCTGACTCCTTATCTTGTCTACATTCTTGGTGGTTTGGATTGGATTACGCATGGACTAATGACAGTAATTTTTGGGTAGTTTCCAAAATTTCCAATCTTTATCCATTATCAAATTTAATATAATAAATATATATTATAGCAAACTCACCATGTTCCTAATTAAGAAGAGTCATACGACACGCGTATGTTTCTAGTCTTCCGGCTTATGTACGAATATATGTATGTATTTGTATTCTTGGATCAGATTTAGAGTCAGAGTCAGCCTTTAAATGTGTTCATTTGCTTACAAGTGACCGTATAAATTGGTCATTTATCTGTCAGTCCAGTAAAATATTTAACTGATGCAGTTATTAAATCTGTCAATAAAGGAATTACAATCACGTGTATACATCGTGGAAAACATTAAAAAAAACATTCAGAATCCAGAGAGTTGCCGAACCATCAACATTATATTAAAAATACAAATAACTATTCAATGCTCAATTTGTGGTATTCCAAAAGGGTAAAACTAAAAGCCACCTTTTTGTCTCAATTGTCATAATCGATTTACTTTTAATATATTTCAATATGTGTGGGTCTCGTTTGAGGAGAGATGAAATTTGCATTCCTAATGTTGTTGTCTTTTCTTTCATATTACCTCTCTCTGTTTACTTTTTTAAACCTTCCATAAATAGATGTATTATAATACAGCTGGTACATGTACAATGTACTCATCAAAAATCTACATCTACCATCTACGATATAACATGACATGTTATAATAAGGAATGAATAGTGGAGAGGAAATGAAAGAAAAAAAACTATGGCACACATAATATACATACACGTATAACCGTATTAATACACACATGTTGGCTGATGTAATTGCAAGGAGCATCAAATATACATAAATAAATATTCATTGATATCGGAGTCTGTCGGGGAAAAGAAGATTGTGTCTGGGCCTGCCTGTCTGTCTGTCTGTATGCATCTGGATGACTCTTATGCAATATGCATCTCTATATTTTTATACGCAAAGTCATCACAAGACACAAGACACAAGACATCAACCATCATCACCCTACACTCTACATTCTACACGCTACATCCTACATAATATAATATACAAATTTCGAACATATACATCAGGAAAGAGTCAGAATGAACAGAATAAAGTCTGGTATGGGATGGAATGGTTTGAAAACGTGAACATGACAAGAACTATATTCTGAGAACATGACACACATGTAAATAAACACATATGGTGATCATAAAAATCTCAATGCAATTCCAACATTTTCAACTACTTTCATTCTCTCCCTTCTTCTTCTTTGCCTCATGTGTTCATACTTTTACTTTTCCTTATTCAAATACTGAATACTGAACACACCAACTACGAGCAACAACAACTAACAAGATATGCCGTTGTGGTCTTCTCCTTTTCCTTCTGCTTCCTCCATACTCTATACTCCATACATGATGTTTATCTTTTTCCTCTTTCAATATTTCCATCTGATTTTGATTTCAAGGCAGATAGTCTGATTCTGATGCATTTTTGTATCTCTATCTCCCTCTCGATGAATGAACTGGATTACTACCTACATGTATATGTAATACCAGTTTATGTAATTCTTGTACGTTGTATTCATGTGAGCTTAAGGTTGAATTGACTTTAGTCTGCTCATTTCAATGCATTATACTTTATACTGTGTACTGTAGACTTTATAAAACGGTGTGGCTACAAAAATGCATGTACTTACATACTATTATGTATTATGAACAGGTCTCACATAATGGAAAGTCACGTACTCTTTTTAGCATATCTAATCAGCCAGAGGATCAAGTTCTATTTACCAAATTCAAGTTCAATGTAACTTTAATCAGTGAGAAGGAGAAGGAGAGGGAAGAAAGAAGAGTTGGCTTGCCCACAAAACATGTAGAGAGAATGCTTGGATGCATCGATGGATGTACATTGTACATTGTACAACGTACAGTGTACGACGTACATTGAACATGCGAATATTCACACTTTTTATAACTTCTCTTGTACTTGTACTTTGTACATTATATTGCATTTCTTCTGCTTCAATTGCATAGGAAATAAAAAAAAACAGAATCATGAGTAATAATAATAATAATTATTATTATTGTACAATGTTAAGAAAATAAGAAATCTGGTTGAAAAAGAGTCCACACATATAAAGACAAACAACCTGAGCAATGCAATGCAACAGTATATGTAAATTTAATTCTAGGTTACAGACTTGCATATGTAATATGTCTACAGTCTGCAGACGAATTAGAATTATATAATGAAACTGAAAGTGAATCTGGAAGTCTGGTTTTTGTATAAAAAGTGGGTTATATTATAAGTGTACTTCATTATAGATATTTTATAGTTTACGACGTTCCTGTATTACGACGTATTACTATATCTTATATCGTTTCATCATTTCGGTTGTATACATATTCTTTTTATTCTTCCTTCCTTCCTTTCTTCAACTTTGTACTTTAGTTTTGTTATGTTCTAAAGATACCTGTAATTTTTCATGCGTAACCAATTTCATCGCTGTAACAAACTACACATCGTATTTCATTTCGTGCTTCTGATGTGACTTGGCCGAATTTCCAGCTATTCACCAGAATTACGTTCGTCCACATAACATATTATACACACACACATGTAGAAAATAGCTACATTAAATACAAAGTACTATTTCATGTGTTTATTATACTTACATGCATGCATGTAAATATTGTATGCATGTGTAAAACATGATAGTGAAGATATTATATAATCCCGATTTTTAGATACTGTAGTTTTTTTTACTTGTAAGTATAATGTATATTGTACACCAAATGTGTGACGTTAAATTAAGAGAATGTGTGGATGCAAAATAATACAAGTTGAAGGTATCTGGAAGTCTTCATTGTTCTTCAAGTTTTGGAAAAACTTTAGAGTTCCCAAAGTTTATTCGATACTCTGTACATAATGTACAAGTTCAGGTTTTGTTGTGTTGTGTTGTCGTCGTTTCGACATTGTACATTGTACATCGTCATCGGATGTGTGTTTATAGTGTACGTATCTAGTATCTAGTGTCTACCTACTATTTACACATGTGTGAATACGTGTAGGCTATGATTTGAGTCTCAAAGTATTTATACTAAAATGAACATCTATATACCAGCTCACGTATGTACAATGTACATAATACATAATACATGTTTGTAAAAGAGAATGAAGAGTGAGCAAAAAGTGTTCCCAAAGTCCCAAACATCTTCAGTAACATAAGAAAACTGAAATAAATACACCTGACTTCTGAATAGTGAATACTGAATAAATTTTTTGTGCGTACAATGTACAATGTACAGTGTAGTACCACAAGCCAAGAGTACAACAGCCATGTTAATAATAATAATTATCATTATTATGCATGAATGTACAATGTACATTGTACATGTCCACTTACAAAAAAACTTTACTAGGTTGTAACTTTAGTATTTGTTTCCAACTTCAGTGACTCTGAAAAGTAATAATTCTTCTACTACTATTTGTTATTTATTCGTCCTCTCTCTCTCTCTCACACACACACACACACACACAAACATACACAACACACATAAAGACAGAGAAAAGAGAAATAGATGAAGGTTTATACTTTATATTGTACAGAAAATAGTATGGAATTAAGACTTAAGACGGGTTCAATTTCTTTCGGTTAGAGTGAGTGAACAAAACTTTTGGAGTTCATTTGCATGTACTACTGTAGTCGGTAGTCATACCCGATAGAAAAGTTTCCATGAACAATGAACAATAATGAACTGTGTAGAGTCTAGAGCTTAGAGAATATAGAATACAGAAGTTAGTCACAACCGAGGAAAGGAAATAGTCGCATGCAAAGAACGTATAAAAACTATTTCTGATCGAAAACTACAGATTGGCTTTTTCATTTACTCTGCCATTTATTTACTCTTGTAACCGTGTATCGTGTGCACTGAGAAAGAGTAAGTAAATCTGTGTAAATCCTTGTCGATGGTAGATTTGTAGATACTCGATACATAATAATAATAAACAGTACAATTGCACTTTTTAAACAATACCTACAACCTACAGATTTAGAAGTTGCGGGTAGGACATGGAGAGTCCAACGTACTCTACTCTGCTTTACTTAACTGCTTTATATTTTATATATTGCAAAGACAGGTTGCCATTTTAGAGTTTATATAGGTACATGTACCTCAGCCGGATTTTATTGCAATTCACAAAATAACACAACTATATAATACAAAATTTAGTTCTCAACCTTTTTCATATTATTAGAGTTGTGAGTTGTAAACCACTAATGGTCATTGTACGTGGCATGACTATTGTTTTGTCAAAATCAAATGACTCAAAACTCCAAGCTCCAAACTCTAAACTATCTGGAAACCAAAGGAAAGAAAAAGGAGTGACTGAACGATGAACGATATCGTCTTAATAGTTGTTCATGAGTATTTTTTCAAGTTACACTCTTTACTCTACAATTTCATCACAGTAATATAATTAAAACAATTCTATATCCATTCCAACCAGAGGAAAGATTAAGACTTGTGCACATTTACAGCGTTTACCGGTTCCTGTAATTATCACTGAATGCAGGATGATGATGATGACTTAGTTATAAAGCCAAACTCTGTGTACTGTGTACAGTTTACAGCGTACAAGCCAAAAAGCTACAGCCAAATATCAAGATTTTATTCTCCAAATTAAGTACAAATCAAAGTTTATAATTTATAATCATATCGAAATATCATACATGTTAGACACATGTCAACTTGTCAGTTAAAAGTAATGATTAAATCACCAATAAATCATGTACAATGAACAGGATTGACAACTACATCAATTCTCTGTCAACTCAAAAGTTGAATGGTTAGATATCAGATAAAATGAAATATGAAGCAAACTTTTGACTAAAAGTTAAAATAAAAATTGATATGATTCAGAGTATTTAGTTTATTTCATATAGTGATTCCAATATTTTTTATTTGCATTGGCATTATCATAATTCATAATAAGCACACAACACTCCATTTGAAAAATCATGATCATGATATTCGGAAGTTGTTTATTACAGGAAAGTTTTTATAGCTTCAATATTGAACATCTTTAGAAATGTAGTCAAAAGCTTTTACATAAATGATCTGCCTTTTCTGACTCCCAATTTAGAATGACAGAGAGTCTTTAGTTAGTATAATATTTACTACAACATGGAACATGGCATCGAGGTTGTAGTACATGAGCCAGAGCTGTGTTAGACGAAATATGATCAAAAGAACTTTTCCCACTGAAGAATACAGAGAAAAGGAAGATGAGGAAACGAGAGACTGTGTAGTGTGTAGTGTGTACTGTGCATATATTGAACAGTAGTGGAAGAGAACGTGTAGCTTTTTAAGCCATTATCTCTGTCGTTCACAGCCTTGCATGTAATAGGATGAAATCATGATATTGACAGAACTATGACTACGTTTATGACTTGGAAATAAACTGATAGTACTACAAGTTGAATGAATGAATGAAACTAATGTGACTGTATATTGAAACCAACAAGATACCAATTCCAATACTGCTCTTTGGTGTGACACATACAAATATACAAGCAAGAAAGAGTTTATTAGATCTGCGACAAGGAAAGAAGTAAAGATGATGATGATAATAATAATTCAATGGATTGATAGATACTGGCGTTTCCACGCATTTAACATGGTTAAACATAGTGCATGACAAAGAATCAAAATGTGTGCACTCGAATCAATTTGATACATTGAAAAATTAGTACATTGAACGCACCGAAGTATATTTTGTAACCAAACATACACTTGTGTGTACACAAAACCATATCTTTTCTACCTACTTCTTTGACTTTTTAAGATTCATCTACTCTCCAGGTTATGTACTTATTAATCAGTTATTTTCTGTTTCCCAATTTAAAGAATACAAGCATTCCATTTACTTTATTATTTTGAATCAAAGAGGTTCGAGACTCCTCTCGTTTAGAAGGTACAAACATGTCTAACTATGTAAAAATGCATTTAACTAGAGCTAAAACAAAAGGATTTGGATGTATACAGTTTACAGTATGCCGCATGTATAAATACACATGATACATGTATATACACATTTATCTGTCAACGAGACTCGGTAATTTCATCTGATTTGCTTTTCCAAATATACAATGATGATGATGATACAACCACGATTACATACTTTTGAGCCGGTAAAAAAATCCAAGAAAATTGTAACTGTGTATTTACATTGTACACTGTAAGACTCCATTCGGAGCACATTTTTTCGAAGAAACATATACATCAAAGTCCTTTTAGTTTTGAGGCTGTGGAGCTCAGCAGTTACGTTAATAGATTCTTTCTTGATATATGCCCAATGCACACAGATAGACAGAGAAAGAGACATAGGCATTTGAAGCAACCACATTGTACATACGAGGAGAATGAATGCTTAAACTTTTTGTTTCAAGAATTTCATTGTGTGTGTATGCTGTGCCTTGTCTTGTATTTTAAGAAATTATACTGCCTTCGTCTATCACGTCAGATCACGCAAGACAGCAGAAGAGAATACATAATCATCAGTACATTGTACATACTTAGATGATGGAACATGGAACAGAGAGAGAGCAATGTAGCTAAAACTGGAAATGAGCATATGTAGGGAATGAAATAGAAAATGAAGAAAGAGAGCTAGAGGAAAAAGGACGTCAGAGACCGTATACATCTTGGATGAAAGGAAAAACACTACAATCAAATTCACTACACTACATTCTGCAATGGCGCCCCGATTTCTCACCAGAGAAACATCAACACATCCGAATAGGAAAATAACGAACAAAATGCTCCATGTATACATACATGTCCAACAAATTTACGTATAAAGTCATGTAACATCCAACTATGTTATAATATGCCACATGTACATGTATACATTAAACATTATATTGTATATTGTATTATACATGGCATGCATATTATATTTATGTATACATGTTAGAATTTCCTTTTCACCAAGCCGCTTAATTGATTTCGGTCTAATACCACCACATACGGCAAACGGGAAAGGAAAGAGAAAAGAGAACAATTTTATACACTGTATTATACATTATACAATACTCAAGAGTCTGTATATATGTATGTGTAGGAATGGTGCAGAACATTGTAGTACTACGGAGAGAAATGAGAGCAAACCAACCAGCTGAAGAAAAAAGAGAATAGAGGAAAAGACGATGAATGCGTAACTATTAAACGGATGGAGAAGAGGAAGCCGAGGCAGAACTCACACCAAAAGTGAACATAAATATCATAAATAAATCTCAAACCAGCAGCCAAACAAGAAAAAGAAGAAGATTACACAAGAACCCTTGACTTTTCACCATTTGCTCCCATATTAAAATTCTTGGTAGGTACACGTTGATCCAGAAGACTTTGCTCCTCTCTTCCTATCTTCTTTCCCTATACATACTATATATAGTCTGTATTAAAGTACTCGGAAAAGAATTGACATGAAGAGGAATTTTCGTATTCTTCTACTTGTTGTAAAATAGTAACAGCAGAGTATGTAATGTGAATTGTACACGTACATGTCTACAATCGTATATACTATATACTCACATCATCCTGTCCCTCGTTAGAAAAAAGTAATCCCGAGTAATAACAATAAGAGTGCGAGCTATATGTACACATTTGCTATTCCCGATTCCCTTCGCCGTCATATTATTAACGTCAAATAGGAACCGGCGGCTGCCTTCCTCATTCTTCATCGACTTTTCCTCCATTCTGATTCATCTTATTTCCTCCCTACCCCTTTCACACAATAACAACAATTCCCCATACACACAAATCCAGATTCAAATTCAAATCCACATCACACTTTGATGAACTCAACAACCTCTACATTCTACTTTTACACAGACTGTAGACTCGATCTTTTTTTGTATATAAAATCTTTATTCTTCACATTTTACATCTAGAAATATAACAACTGAGAACCAACCATCTCAATTCAAAACAAATAATCTTCCAGTTCTTTTTTTTCTATACTCAGTGAGCTAGACAAAGATAAATGTGTGAAGAGTAAAGACGGACACACGTCCTCCTCTACATGTGTGTGTGTACAATATGTACAATGTACATACGTGTAAGTTGTTGCCTGTGTGATAATGTTGGAAACACAACAATAATAATAACCATAATCATCCTCATCGTCATCATGTACGATGACAAGAGGAAAATATGAAGAGAAAAATCCTCAAAAATTTTTATGAGGGAAAATTATAATGTTCAAACCCCTTTACGAGTTGCAGAAAGACAACATTAATGAGGGTTTAAGTGTCATATACAGTCTGACGAAAATGACCACTTTTCATCTTCTCTTTTCACTTATACATGTAATAATAATAATAATAATAATACACCATTCAGACTCCAGACGTTTTTAAGGTTTTTTACTTATAAATTCTTCCAAATGAAATGTGTTTTTCTTTCATATTTTCTAAAAAAAAAAATTTACTTTTATATACTCCAAACTCGGTATTCGGAATAAATCATACATGTATTTACTCAACTATTTCTAAGGTGTACTTTGTACAGTGTACATATTTTATGTAGTCTGGAGTCTACAAGATTTATGGTATGATAAAATTTTGCCTCATAATATATTCTTGTTTTTTTTTCATGTTTAGGTAGTTATATGATACACATCATACATGGAGTGTTTTGTATTTTGTATTTGTACGATAAGATTTTTGAACTATATTATTATTATTATTATATGGACATATTTTTGTTATTTGTTATTGTATATTTTGTTACGATATATCCATCTGTTCAACTTGACTAGTTCCATTGAAATTTGAAAAGGGCATTTAGTATTTACTACCTATATCCATTTATCGGTAATCTATTTACATGTTTGTAATTCCAATTTGAACTCATTACTCCCTCAAAGCTCAAAACTCAAAAACCCACCGAAATTTGTATTAGCATTGAGAATGGTTAAACTATTGTACAAAGTACAAAATACATCATATAGGTATACAAAAGGTAGAAACCGAAGAAAAAGGAAAGGTAGAAAGGAAACAACCTGAAGGAAGGTAATGGAGGACATTTTTTTTTCCTTCGTCTTCTCTTGAATGGCACCCATATCTAATAGAAATATTCTTTCCACAGAACCCAAATGAAACTATACAATAGATAAAAGATAGTGTACAGTGTACAGTGCATGGTGTACGGTCAATGATCAATGATCAATAGTTATTGCTTACTTGTTCTCTGCTTCACTCAAGGAAACTAAAGTACCTTACATAAAATGCATTATACATTAAACATTAGGTATACTATGTTACAAGTTTTGTACATTGCAATTCACAAGAGTCATTCAAGAGGAAAGATTTGATTTTCATCGTCAGTTTTAACCTAAAATGGCGCAAATTTGTCTAGGACTTGTATATTTTCAACCGTCCATTTAGAAAGTAAATTAACCATGTACATTTTACCAAGGGAGACGAGGGAGAAGAGAGGAAAAAAAGGGAAATAAATGGAAGAAACCTTTCAAAGCCAAGTTTGCTTTTAAAAGATTACATTGGAACAATATGTTGCACATACCAACCAACTACCCAACCATCCCGACAGACCGAAACCGAGACAGAGACAGAGGTAGAAAACACAGGAGCACAACAACAACGTTTGCCCAGACCAGTATCAAGAGACGAACAAATGAGAAAGTAAATGGCTGCTTGGATGTTGTACGTTTTACTCTTCTACTTGCACATTGTACATAACTACAATGTATGTTCCATGTTGTGTCGTATTGCCATCTACTATCTACTATCTATGTAAGCGATCATATATAAGAACACATTGGTTGCCTGGCTACTACTGTGTGACACAGACCATCAATAACTCGTCGACTTGTAATAGTAAATAGTACCAAGACTTTGCAATGACAAAATAGAAAGCAGAAGCTCCAGAGTTTTTTTCCTCTCTTCTTCTTCTTCTCTAGTTCTTTTTCTTTTCCGTCTCCTACATACATTCTTTTTCTCTAGTCATGGAATTGACGTTGGAAAACCAAGTACCAAATGAACGAGAACAAATAGTGTGTGTACAATGTGCAATGTACAATGTACAGCTATATGTGAATGTTAGCAGTGAGCAAACATCTACGATCCATGAACAAGACGAAGATGAAGACAGTGAAGATTCAGAGAATTACAAAGCACACCTTATCCAGGCAGACACTTCACTGTACACAGATGGTAAACCATTCATTTACCCTTACTTTACGAGTTTAGATGAATGTTTAACGTGTTCTATTCATGGAACATGAGAAATAGAAAATAGAAAGAAGGAGGTAGACAGATAGCAAGCGATGTGGATTCCAGCAAAAGTCATTCTTATGTATATATTGTATATATAATACTATATAATATTACTTTTTGTCCGTATTCGTTCATGCTGTTTCTGTTTCTCCATTTTACCCATGATGTGAATCCCGATTATGGATTGTACATTATACTTTATATGCGTTAAATTCTGTTTAAATATAAATATACATCGCTCAGCAGTGAGCTTCTTCTTGTTCTTTACTTTGTAGTTTCTAGTATGTGGATCCGTGAGCTTGAACTCACCCACACATACTCATACACACACATATATTGAACAATAAAAGAAAACATACGCACGTTATGTCATAGACATGCACTTAATATCATTTAACATGTAACAGCCCATATTCTACATTGTAACTATACGTTCTCATCCAACGAATGAAAGAAAGAAAGTCCTCCAGAAAATCGACAAACAATAATGTCAAAAGATTCCCCTTTTTTTTTTATGTCCGTCTTCTCCTTTTCCCTTCATGAAAAGAGAGCAAAATAAGGTACAAGCTGTACAACATAAAAGTACAAGCACACAAAACACAAGATACAAGGTATATATACATTACTTGTACTTGAAGTGCATTGAATGGAAACACACACAATGAGAGAGAGAGAGAAGGAAAGAAATGAAATTGAATTGAATTTACTAGATGATATTTACTGTCTACTGTATTTCCTCGTACATTTGAGCTTTGAGCATATATACTCAAAATAAGTACACATTGACTGTTGACTTTTCATACTATTCAAAAGGACAAACATGTATGTATAATGTGTAAAGTCCTTTTTTTCTTTATACTTCCTATTTCCTTTGTACACCTTTTTTTATTATGGAGAAGAATATTTTTCTTTCCAACTATCACCCATCTGTGATGAGTAGGTTTAACACCTATATAATACAAATCCATAAACATGGATGTATTGAGCAGCACAATTCAGCAAGCAGGACCTTGCTCAATACAACAGTAACAACAAATTGGACCACAATACATATATATATCCATTATATTTATTTGCATTCTCACTTATTTTACTTCATTATTATTTTCATTTTGGATTCCAATTCCAATGTACAGTTGAACTTTGTAAGCAAAACTCTGAATGTTTCTTTTATTATCTTTCTTCATTCTTTGGTAATACTATGTAATATAGTAATAATAATGATTCAAGAGAACGTCAACAGCTTGTAAGTACACAAAAGAAAAAGTATCAATGTCTCTGTACTTGTGTGAAGAAGGAAATCTTTTGATCATGCATCTTTACATGACATAATAAATGGAATTAAAAGAAGTATCTTGTCTATCAACGTTCACATATTATACATATGTATATCATATATCACAGTCTATTTCATGAATATATGTACAGTGAAAAGAAAGGTAGCTGTCTAGAATTCATTATGAGCTATCCTGATGCATACAAAGTACAAAGAATACACTTACATACCGCATATTCATGCAGTTCAAACAGGTAGAAAAACAAAGTGTACACGGAGTGTAAATCTATCATGAAAAGGTTGAGAAACATAATCAAAGAATCAAAAAAAAAAAAAAAAGAAGAAAGAAAATAAGCAGTCATTTGGTTGAATACTAAAATAGGTACTACTACTGTGAGTCTCTGGATAATACTTTACATAGTTAATTAGCAACTCTATGGATATTCTTTTTATTCAACCATGTATGTAATAGGCTCATGGATCATGCTTACATATATATACATCTGAAGAGAGTAGCTGAACAGAATGAAGGAAAAATTATAGAGTTGATAATTGACTCTGTTCACTTGTGACTTTAGAAATCAAGTATCCTATTTTTTCTCTATTCTCCGTGAAGCATATTGTTCCAGCTTCAACTTTAGTTCCAGCTCCAGAGTTCATGGAACACATAGCATGTAACATCAAACATGTGTGTGTGTAATTTACCTTTTACACACTCGGCTGTTTATACTTTGTACAATACCAACACAGAACACATATATTCGAATTCCCATAGTACATGTTATTTACTATTTTCAAAAGGTACATTCTATATTCTTCTACATTCAGTTCCATAAAGTTTGGCTTTTGCTCTCTCTAGACTCTAAACTCTAGATGTACATATGTTTTACTGTACGGCATCCTGTTATTGTTCCAGTGTGGACTACACTACCAGATTGTACAAGGGAGTAGCCGTTAAAAGTATCAAGGATAATGTATCGTCATGAACTTTTTTTTTGTAAAATTATACCCGCCCTCCTCCTTGCCCCACTACATCACTATGTATTATGTATACAGAAGATCCGAAGCGGAGGAGAAACGAAAAGAAAATCAGTACAGTACAAACAAAACCTTACTTCTTACTTTGTATGGATAAAACACACTACATAATATGTTCTACCTGCACAAATAATACACGCACCGATGGGGTTTTTTGTGTTGTATACTGATGCGTAAAAAAGTTTCAACTTGAACTTCAATTTTGAAAAAAAAGAAGATGGTAAATGGATTTTGTTGTATAATATAGTAAAAGTAGTAGTAGTAGTAGCATGGTTTCATTTCACTCTCTTCTATCACTATACATAATATAATGTAATATGAAAGGAGATGCCTAATATGTTTACTAATAGTAAACGGTCGGTTGGTATTAAAAATGAAGACAAAAACACCATCTTGTACTTTTTCAAAGGTGAGAGTACACACAGAGTACAGAGTATACTAATATAATGTTATATGTGTTCTGTCTATATTTTTTATCCTGTTTCTATCCACATCTCAAAGTAACATGTACTGTGTACATCATGTAATGTTGTACTCTCTTTTCTTTCTTTTTTTTATGTTGGATTTATATCTACTATATATCTACTCTGATTAATTTCCCAGTTGTTAGAAAAGCATAACGAAAAAGGTTCAAATTATGGGGTTTCTACCAGATTGTAAAATACTATATAATTTTTGCGATTATGTAGTAATTATCAAATTGAATAAAGCTCTGCGTCAATGTCAATTCATCTTTTACTTTGTACACGTTCGTAATTCATAATTCGTGATGAATTATATTTATATCACATCAGTGTGTTCACCATTTAAACGAAATAATAATATAGGTGATATTGTTTAAAATTGTAAGGAAAATAGACCGTTTTCCTTTTTCCTCAAATCCTATACAATTTAGTAGCAATAATATACTAATCATAATCATGATTTAGTGGAAATTTATGAGTTAAAGCTTTTCCCGTATTTTTGTTGTTGACATATATTAAAGTTCAACTAACGCATAACCCAAAACCCAAAAGCAAAGAGATATAGTATACTTATTATGTGTTTTATGTATTTCCTAACATTTTAGATCCTATACTATAAATACCATATGATATTAATAATAGAACATTTAGGTAGTACCTAACATGATGATAATAATATACCTCACTTAAACTACTGGATAACCTATCAGTAAATATGATAGAGTAATAATAACTATAATTAATAAAAGGGGAAAAGATAAAACTTACCTCCATTTGTTCCAGGATTAGTAATTGTAACCCAAAAATCTGAAATAGATGGGGAAAAAATCATTTTGGTTTATTTCTTTTTATGAATTAAATGCAGTATATGAAAAACATTGAAAGCTTCTACCTTTTTTTTTATTATTCATGATAATTATTGTATAGAGAGGATAAAAAATGATTACCAATTGTTTTCTCTGGACCCAGTTCTTCATAATCCCACTTCTTTTTCACTCTTACAGCTCCACTAGGTTCAACAGTAACCCATGGATTTTCATCTCGAATTTTAAAAGTTTCAAATTCTACTTCTTTGTTGAGTTCAAATACTACTCGCCCTTCATTTTGTCCTTCAGATTCAGTAAATTCTTTTCTCATTGTAGGTCTAACAGCCCGAGTTACCCGTCGTTTGATACGATGGTAAGTTGGACCACGGGCATCAACTTTAGTTGAATCCATTCCATCAAGTTCATTGTCATTCTCACTCTCATCTCCATCCAAAATGACAACAACAACACCATCACTTTCTCCTTGTGCCATGGCCATTACTCCCTCTAGATACTCGGGTGATCCCACTTCAATCAAGACAGTTGCCGCCTGATTAGAAAATAAGGATGGTGTTCGCATATCATGGGCTTGAACTTCAAGTTGATAAGATTGATCCTCAGGAGTATTCACTAGTAAAATCTCACCCGTTTGTGGCACTACCACAAACGTTGGACTTTGTGTTGTCAATCGATAGGACACATGATCTCCATCCGCATCTACAGCATGAACTTTTCCAATAGCACTGAATCGAGTTGTATTTGTTGGAATTGCCCATCGATAAACAGTCTACACACAAAAAAAACCACAAAAAAATAAAAATGCTTTTACTATTTTATTATGCACCTAAAAAATATCCTACTACTATTACTACTACGTAATATAAAAACCATCATCATCATCATCATCCTAGGAATAAATTTTTTCGCTACTATATTCGTAAATTCATTCATTCATTCTTTTTTCATTTTATATTATTATTATATCCTTCATTTATTTTTTTGCTAGATATTCAAAAAAATAATAATGATGATATGATAATAATAATAGTAATAATAGTGACAAAAATGTATACATACCTCGCCTTTTGGAAAGACAAATTCTGGTGGATTATCATTTTCATCTTCAATTTCAACAATAATTTTGGTTACAGTTGTGTCAACTCCAACAGCATCATAAGCTTTAATGATGAGTGTATATTTCTTCTGTTGCTCTCGATCCAATTCTTTAGTTGTCAAAATTTCAACTCCATGTCCAGTCGTATTAGTAATAGCATGAAAAGAACCTTTTCCATCTCCACCAATAATTTCATACTTGAGTTTTCGGTTTGGATCTTTAGTTGGTCGAATCGAGTCCAATCCTTTCACTCTACTTCCGACTGGAGCGTTCTCCATCACAAAACCTTGATATGACTCTTTTGGAAAAGAGAGCATATTGTGACTATCCAGAACATATAGTTGTATTGCATGAGTTGTAGAGACATTTGATTCGGGGATCTCTTCTCGGATGACAAGTGGGACAGGATGATCCACCAATGTCGAAATATTACTTGTACTCATCAAAAGTCCATTGTTGAGAACAGTGAAGTATGTTGAGTACTCACTTGGAAGTAGACTGAAGACATGCCCATTATTATTATTATTTCCATATCCAAATCGTTTGATACTGTACCCAGGATGGACATCATGGGGTACTTTGACCACATTCCTCCTCACAATTGCCAAACTCTCAGATTGAGAGGGGAAACAAACTAGTAGGACTATTAAAGTTAACAGATGAATTAATCCCGCACTCAGATAGTGCCTCCTCCTCCAATCCGTCGCCCATATAAAATAATTCATTTTCACTACAAAATGTTTAATGACGTCCTTTTTCCTCAAAATTGTCCATTAGGTATTAGTATAATATATATTTAACACTTGAAATTATTATACACACATTATTATTATTATTATTATATAATATTTTGTGGTTTATTATTACATCCTTATTGATATTATTATTATTAATATTAGTTTTACACACTTTTAGTACACTGTAATATATATTTAGATGACGAATTAAACGTCGTCGTTTAGTTTGTCTACCATACACACACAAACACACTTACACAAAGTCAGTCAGTATTTTATGTCAACATACGGGTCATAAACCCATAATAATGTAAATAAACCACTACTTCCTCTTTGTAGAATAAATCTCTTTTTCTGTCTGATGAATTAAAGATTATGTTCCTTTTATTTGATTTAAAATAGAATGAGTAGTAAAAAAAAAACACTCGAGGACACTTTTTGAGCAAGACTAAAAAAAAAACTTTTCCTTGTTTTTTCAACGTAGATCTGTTAGCTCATTTATAGTTGTAGTATATTTTCTTGTAGTTAATGATTAAAATGCTGAGATGAGATTCTAAAAAGATTAAATCACAATTCACACAAACAAAAACACTTTTGGTATTTCCTTCAATCTTGAAATATTAATGAACTTTCCTTGTACATTTATTTTCTTTCTCTGTCACGTATCGGTCCTGTTTAGATCAACAAAGATAAATCACAATTAAAAATTAAAAATCCAAGACTATTACTTTTAAAGTTTTCAAAAGCTTTTGATTTCCAAAACAAACAAAAATACTTACTGCGATAAAAAGTAAAATAAAAAAAGCTTTAAATTCATGTATAATATTATTAAAAAAATTCGTTAATCTTTGGCACCACATTTCGAGTACTTAATTTAAAGTAAATACAATTTTTAAAAGTTTAATCACAGATAAAAAAGCAAATGATAAATAACTATAAAAACTAATAACTAAACTATCACATTTTTTATAATAAATGTCAAAACTAAACAAAAAAACGCCAAATCGGTCACCGATTTTATCCGATTTTC